>JAPYYQ010002580.1:0-19600 GCA_030522585.1 Anagyrus pseudococci
CAGGCTTTCTGGTGATGTACTGGTCGGAAAGATGGCCATTCGGTATATTATTCGAAATAAAATGGTGATATGATGGTTGGAATTTCCTACAGGGTAAATTTAATCAAAACAGCCAATCAAACTTTTTTAATTGGTTTCTCCTACGCTTCGCCTTTTTTTATTTATTTATTTTTTTTTTTAATTTTGAGTTTTAATCAAAACAAAAAATAACTCTAGCTAAAACAATTTACTGTAGATTCTAGGAAATATTTTTTTTCAAAGCCATCCGTTTATTTCAATTTGTTTTATTAAATTGCTACAGCCGGTCTGATTGATCAACGTCGCATTTTATTAACCCAATGTAAATTCATTATATTAAATTTTTATTCAATTTCCTCGACATCCATGCAAAATTTTACAATATAAAACTTCGTATATTTTTTTTACGAAACAGAAAAATATTTTTTAATTTCGCCGAATGAAAATTTGATTGATTGAAAAATACTTTAATTGAACAAAAAATCTCTCTCGGCAAACAGAAATAAACTCAGCGCTACTACTCTGCGCAAATTTTTTCTTCGGTGTCAAACTTCTGCTCGAAGAGGTCAACCACTTATTAAGTTGACGAAACGTCTCGGTAAATTACGTCTTGTAATTTTATTAGCAAGATCAAATAATCATTTATTCTAAATTTACAATCGAAATAGAAGGTAACGTAACATTTTCTATAGAGCAAAAAAAGAGCAAATAAGAGTTGTAGGTTTATTTTATTTCAAAATCATTGTTTATTCTAAGTATTCTCGCGCAACAGAACCGAACCATTAAAATCCAATTTTTACGTGTCTAATAAAATTGCGACAAATCCTCTGCCCAATAGCTCGTGACGAAAGGCAAACATCAAAGGAAGCCGAGTTCGAACATCATAAATTACGATCGTCACAAGGTCGTCTCGTACACAAAATCTGACAAAGCAAAAAATTTATTGGGACCAATCCCAGCAGCCAGCTCGTATGACCCGCGTGTAACAGTGCTTACAGTATAAAGCAGCAGGTAATAAGATACCCTACCGTTTGACGTCTGTAATACAGATTGAAATTCTGAAATAAAATGCACCAAGACGTGGCTCAACAGATTAGGGCTAAGTGAAACCGAGAGGAACACGTCTTAGAGCGTCGTTTGCTCTCTTGGCTTTTTCTCACGATTAAATTTTCACGTGATATCGAAATAAATTCAACGCCATATAGCCTCTCCCATCTAACAAGATAAACAGTCGCTTGCAACACTATACCAATTTACCTGACGCCTCAAAACATATATATATATATATACAAAGGCATCTTAAAATCATTCGTATACCACTGCTCGACTTGCCGTTGCTCGTTAAAACGTCAGCGCGCGGGTACAGACATTAACCCTGCGATATGCTATTCTCGAATCCCCAGGTCCTCGAGTCCGAGTATATCAACTCTTTGTCGCGTGTTGTTTGCTCTGGGAGAAAATTCGTCTTTATCCGACTCGAAAAAAAAAGTCGTTAAGTAATGTATCTAGCCTAGAAATTGTAGAAACTCGGTAGCGCTTGCGAATTTCGCAAATTCAATTTGTTGGAAAACGTTTGAATAGCTCTACACTCGGTCTGTGGACGAAAGTACTTTAGCCCCGTGAGTTATACAACTGCGCAAAGCGAAATGCGTCACATTAGAGAGAGAGTGAGCTGCCGAGCGAACAGAGCTTAGGATACATACGCGCTCGATGATGCGTCTGAGGCGAGGCGAATTTTTCAGATTCCGCCTGAATAGGAGATCTCTCGCTTTCACGCTTGGTATTTTCCCCTCGGAACTGTTATTCGACCGCTCTCCGTCGCGTCTTCGATTCAACTCTCTTTTTTGCATTGCTTCCCCTTTCTATATTACCCATAAACGTTAATCGGCGATTTCGAAAAAAAAATCCTCCAAATTTTCAATCTCGATTTTGCCGATCGATCCGCATCTGCGAGCCAATTTATTCTCCGCCTCTTGTCGTCGATCTGCCGGAGAGAAGCGGTATAATCAATAAAGCAGCCAAACGTTATTCTCCGCTCGATTTCTAAAACTCCGCTGCATCTTGCGAAATCTGCGCGCGATATAACGTTACCCAAGCCGATCTAGTATTACAATTCGCCAGCGATATATACATTCAACTCGCCCAAAAAAAACAACAAAAGCAATAATTTTTCCACGGCTGAAACCAATATAGGGCCCCCCCTCACATCCTTCCCATCCCGCTTCTTTTAACTTTCACACGGATCGAAGCCGCACTCATCTGCCGGTCTTGCTCGCATCAAAATGCACACACTATAGCCGCGTGCGCCTACAAAACAGGCGTTATACGCGTATGACAAGCCCATCGGCTCGTCCCGTTTCCCGAATCACGCGCTTCGCCCCGTAACGATCCCGAGCTATTACGCAATATCCCCAGCACGGCTTACATCGTGCGACTTTCCCATGTTAGTGGAGAGGGGGGGGGTCATATCCCACCCGTGCACTTATTGTCTTTGCCGGCGACTTATCACTCGAGCGGGGGAGGGACCGAAATTGAGCACGCGGGCCTCGAAAATTGCCGGCCTTGGTGTACTGGACACGTTAAAACTGTTGTTCTGTCGGCGCGTGGGTGTTGCGCGCATAGAGGGGGGCAGCACATCTTGCCGAATTCACGCTTGCGAAATGTCACTTCGCGAGTGTATTCACGGGAAATTTATATTTTATTTGCGCTCTTTTTTTCGTATGCGCAAACAGCGCGCGGAATTTTAAGCCTGCGCGCGTTCAAGGCCACACACCGAAGTTACGGTGACACTTTTTTTTGGTCAATTGCTTGTTTTAACGGAGAGGGGAGATAATTTCGATGCCTTCTATTTGCCAATTGATTTTTTGTTTGTTCTTCGAGCAGACTATCGATACGATTTTTTTTTTAAATTTTGTTTTTAAAACGCGAACGTGAAGGTTAACAATGCGATTACTAAATTTCTTACAGTGTTATATATTACGAGCCTTTAATACCTACACCGAGATTGGTCAATTCGTTTTAAAGTTACAAAATAAAAGTAAACATTTTCACTGATATTCCAATATACGTGTGAAAATAAATGAGACGTACTCCGGATCACGAGTTTCAGCAATAGATTACACGGGATAAAATAAAAGCTCTCGGCATATGGAGTATTTCGAAATTCAAAATGTGTTCGATATACGCGCGCGGCAGAATGTATGTAGTTTCAAAATGCATTTGAAATGTGCACTTGAGAAAATAGAGGCCGCGAGCATTTTATCCGTGACTCCTGACGTTATCTGCTCCGTTGCAAATAATACGAACGCTTCTTTTCGAACATCAAGGAAAAAACTAAGAAAACGTCCAACAATCGCACTGCATAGCCTAATAACACACGTTCGACCAACAGTAAACAACAGTGTTATCAACCAATGAAAGTCAGAGCAGGTAAAAAGAGTATTCTCCAAAATTTTGATGCAGTTTTTACGACTCAAAACAGTTCTCCAGTTGGTATACGGTATACGATCTGTCAGTCCAAGGGGCAGCGCGAGGAACGAACGAGTCGGGCATAGACACAATAACATCCGTTATAAATCTCGAAGAATTTTCCGTTTCTCTCCTCTATACTTTATTTAAGCCCTCGCCTTTCGCTCTAAGTCGCCCCGGCAGTATTACGGGTATAAACGAATCCGATATACCTTCCTCTCTGTCTCGCCCTCCTCCTTCTCTCTTCTGCAGCCGAAAAGAGCGACACTCGCGTATAACGGACTCGCATGTATATATATATATATATACGAGCGGGGGCGGTCGTCTTTTTGCCGGAGGAAAAGAAACGACTGCAGGCTTTCCTCTTTTCTACCGGATCAGAGCTCCCGAAAGAAATTCCATTCACGGAGCTCCTCCCCTCCTCCCCCGGCCCTTGGAAATTGATTTCTTGCGTCGCGTTATTTATCGCTCTCTCTCTCTCGTCTCTTCTCTCTGTCTCGCTTCTTCTCTTTCTCTCGCGCCACGCGAACTGATTTAAAGGCTTGACAAATTTATCAAAGTGTACATGACACGATTTCCGATAAATGTGCTGGCTGTTGTTTTGTAGAGCAAGAGCTTGTCTGCGTCGATCAAGTGTGCGGGGCTAGCTCGATATTGTCAGTCAAGCGTGCGCGCCTTCCTTGTTTTTTTTTTTTTTTTTTAATACAGCAGCAGCGAGCACGAAATAGACATTTTATTGTATGGCATTTGTAATGTTTTTTTTTATGAAATAATGTTTCTTTTTCGCAAGTCTCGTCGTATCTCGTCGTTACTCAATTGCTCGTAAAAATTTGATTGTATCCCTTTTTTTCGTCTCTTACTCTAGTTATACTCTTTATATTTTCAATCCTTTTGCTCGAAAAAAGAAAAACATTGCGACAAGACGACCATTAGTCTTATTTTACAACCGTAGACTTCAAACGTCATATACCAACTCTCCGAAACAACAAACGATTTTCGCAAGCTCCTCCATCTCGGGGCACTCTAAATTCATACAAAAGCCCCCGTTCTAATATCCACAAATTGCCGCAACGAATCTTCATTCGCTTGGGAGCACCGGTCCACAATAGCAAACGTTCCACATCTGCCGATCGAATATGAAAATCGTATTAAGATGAGCCGGGCGATATATAAAGAAGACGCATGAAAAGCCGATCCGCGAGTGGAGGAGGATGAACTTGCTCAAGCGTTGGACGATCTCCATTCTCGGCAGGCTTAAAAGAACAAGAGCCGAGGACGCGAGTCTAGCGCGTAATTCCGCGATCCCTATTGGTGACTATACACAAGTTAAATCGACCCAATTCCGTAGACACGCGGCAGAGAGGGAAATTTCGGTGGACGCAAGGACGCTCCTCTTGCTTAACCCGGCCAATGTGCTTGATTATCGACTCTTTACTCGCACCTCTGATGGCTCGTCGCTCTTTTCTCTCTATAGAGCGCTAATGACCCGCGTATACTATTGCGCAATACACCGAGAGGGGGACGCACGTGTGGAAAGCAAATTTCGCGCTCGGGTGGGCGCATAAAATTAGCTGTTTGCTTTGCGATGGACCTTCGGTCCTGTAGATACACACGGGGCTGTAGAATAAAGGTCAAGTTTTGAAGATGAGGGATTCCGAAAATTAGATTTGAGAATTGCGACGTGGTGTGTGGTGCGCTTGGATTGGACTACTCGTGGGAGAAGATAGCAAGAGAAATTTCGAACAGTGATTTAAGGAGTGGATGGAACACGTTAGAAGAATCGGTTAATTAAGCTTTTTCTTTGGTTTCCGAGGAGCGATTAAAATATTGACCTCGATATTTATTCACGTAGGGACACGCGATGCTACGATTAAAAACTTTCTATCGTCGTTTCTTTTTCATTTTTTTTTTAATTCACCGCGTGTCATTCCTATCGTCGAAGATTGATAATCAAATTTTTTGAGAAAATTAAATTTGAAAATGGGATTTCTCAGGTCCATCACACCTGTCAGAAGTACATTAATTAGCGCGCCAATCGAGACGTTAATAAAAATAAAAGAAGTCGATGGAAAAAAATCACCATGTCACGTTAATTTGCGCGCTTTTACAATTTCATTAGCACTCCCGGCTCTCATTTGTAACGTCTCTAAAAACCCACAAAAATGAATTATGCAACGTTTTCTCGGCGAGCAAAGAGTTTCCGAATCTGTCTCCAGTCGCTGGCAGGGCGACTTTGAAATCTCAATAGAGGCGCACTTCTTACGCGGCCTGCCTTTCTAATGAGCCTCTCCGCGCGGACTGATTTTTCGTAATTCCTTCGGAAAAAGAAACACACACGCGCGTGATATTACGACAAAGTGGTCCTCTCTCGAAGCTCCCCCGCACGCGCATCGCTAGCCGAACGAGAATCAATCATCCCGAGAGCTACGAGAAGAGCATTTCAAAATTCAAGCCTGTCGGTTGTATACACGTGCTTGTACGAGGGGGGGCCAGCCTCGACGGACACTCGGCTGTTTGCACTTTCACCCGCGCTGTATATACCCTCTCGTTTTCCTCTCGGGGCCGCGAGAGGCACTTTTTTCTTCTTCTTTTTATTATTTACGCGAGAAAATAAATAGAGAGGTGAAAATCTCGTCGAAAACACACTCCTCTGGACACGCGGATTTTCTTCGGGCTCTTGTTGAACTCGACGATGGACAAGGGGCATTTTGAAGACATTATAAGTCGATCCTCTTTTGACATTCTCCGACCGAGGCGGATGTAAATATGCTGAATCTTGGGTTTTAACTAGCTTGGCGTTTCAAAAGGCTTTAGGTCGGACGTGTAAATCTTTCAGCTTTTTCGGCCTTTAATGTAGACCTTACGTGTTCATTTTCTTTCTTTTTTTGTGGATCGCCTTCATTAGTAATTTTGAATTAATGCCGCCAATAATTTGATTATTCATAGTTGTCGAGCATAACGGAAAAGAAAGTATCTCGAAATCTAAAGGGCTTAATACACAGCTTTCTAAAAGCATGTCATTAAGAACTAATCTTACAGACGTTAATAAGGCTGTAGTATTTTAAGGACTGCATTCTTTGAGGATTACTAATAATCACATGGTGGTTACACGGTTTATGAATTCAATTGATAAATTTTACTTTCGTTTTTGATTCATAGTACATTTTTTAGCTGCAGGCAAATTATAACAAGTGATTGTTTCGTTTAACTCGGTCCGTTTAGTTCATAATGAACAGGGCGTTATCTCAAAAAAAAGGGTAACCAATCCATTTCGCAAAAGGAAGCTATTAACTGCTGAAAAAACAATGTATTATTCCATCATTAAATCTCAGCCATTCGACTTTAATGGGCAAAGTTCGTCAGCTACTCTTCCTCATTTATATTTTAATAGCTTGTTCATTTCCCCGTTGTTGATATAACTCTCAATTTTTCCCTTAATTTCCGAAGAATTAAAAAACTGAATTAACAACGGGGACATAAGACGACATTAAAAACAACAAACAATTGCGGTTACAAAGTCATGATTTGCTCTTCAAAAAATGCCAAGGCATAACGAAGTTAAAGCGCAATCAGCTCTGCTCTTCACTTTTAGCGATCGCTTTAAACTTCTATCATTATCAAGAAAATAACGTTACGCTCCGAAACGTAATATCCGTTACGTAAAAATAGATGATATTTTTTTTCGAACGTTATTCTTTTTCGTTGCATAAGAAATTGTCGAATAATTAATCGAAAATACAAATTAGCAAACAGTATACAAGAGATTCGATTAAAATCGAAAAGAAGCTATAGCCATATCGTTACAGATTAACGTTACATCGATGATAAGCAAACCGTAGACGCTTCATAGACCCATTACCCCCGAAATCAAAGAGTGTATCACGCAGCGATGGTGCGAGCGCGACCTCCGTTGAAAAGTGAAAGGGTAAAAGTAAGCCGAGAGAAGCGAGAGAGCCGGGTGGTAACTCCCACAAGACTCTCCTCGGCCAGGATAACGCGAGCATCCCGATGAAGCTCAAGCGCCCCGCGGCGAGTGAAAGTGAGAGCGGGGGGGGCAGAGCCTCGTGACTCTCTCGCCGACGCTTCCGCGTCTGATCGCTTCCGCAGCCGCGGACGAGAGACTCTTCCGGGCACGTGCGTGCACGAGGATGTGCCATTACAAGAGCAGCTGGGAAAGCTAGAGTGGTCAAGAGGATCCGATGACGTTGCGCGACTCTTTGGAGCATCTATTCCTTTTACACTTGTCGCTCTCTAACTGTACAAACTAATTTTATTTTTTTGAGGATGGATATTTTGTATTTTTGAAGGAGTTAGTACACAGCTCTCTAAAAATTTCTCCGAGTTGAAGAAGTACGTTTGAAAATTTGATTCCGCCGCACGCAATTTTTACGTTAACAGCAACGTGTCTATCCGTACGCGGCTCGCAAAGCGAATTTTATCGTTTTGAATATCTTGGAAAAATTATTTCGTAATCGCACTTTTATTTTTTAAATTGCGACTCGAAAGAAACTATTTTCTCGTATTAATGTACAGAAATATCATTTCTTATAGCTTACGCAATAACGTCTAATTACATCGAGTTATTCCCGTGCTGCAATTAAAAATGCCCGTTATACAACGTTTTATGTGCTTCGCTACGCGTAAAATGTGTCGCAGTTTATAATTATTCCGCTTAATTAAGCTCATAACAAAATTAAAGTGCTAATCAGCTTTAATGAGCCAACGAACTATTGAATATTTTAAATTTTCACCTTTTGACAAATTTATAAGCAAAAAAAGGGACCAAAAAATATTAATTGACAAATTTGATCGTCAATTACACGACACATCGTCAGGAACATGACTGCAACGAGGGATAATCTTTATTTTAACATTATCGAATTTCTTTGAAAGTTTCTCGTGATCAAATTACTCTGATAATTTCCCCGGACATCAGGCTGATTTACGATGTTCTCTTACCGCGTGACTCTTTCTTTTTCATTCGGTTAAAGAAAAAGCGATCATTTCGAATTGAATAGGTCGAGAATCAACAGTACTGCTATATTGATAATAACGTGTGAATTTTCGAAACATCCTCCGGACTATACTGAAAAATAATACATATTTTTTTTCTTAACTGTCTATATGTAAGTTACTATCGTGATATCTCGTTTGATCGAAGATAAATGAAATTTACTCGAAAACCTCCCGATACGAATCGAAAGTATTTATTTCCTATGATGCTTTTTACAACAATGCGAAGACGGACCTTATGTACTGATAAACATAACGGATCCGCGTTTTACGCGGCGATTTCTCATCGTAAAAGTAAAATAATTTCAAAGCCGTATAGCCTTTGACGTTTTTTTCCCTTTCTCTTTCGATATGGAACTCTTTTTACGTCAGATATCGGACGTATACTCAGAGAGCAGGAATTCAAGGGGTCAAGATGCCGGAGATTTTTTTGCCAAGATTGTACAAGCGGAGAAATACTTTCCTTTTTCTCATCATTATCAAACATTCGTACATTATTGTTTTCAGTGAAATTTGATAGCGGTAGGTTCACATTATAAAATCACACGGGAGAGAATACAAAACAGTTCGGTACAAATTTTTAATAAAATCATTTCGTCTGACTCTTTCGTCTGTTACCACTTACACCTCGACAAATCCCTCCGTTTAAACTCCAGAACAGTATAAAAACTGCCTTCGCAGATCTCTTTCTCTTACCCACTCCTTACACACGTTTGATACCAGGACATACCGGAGACCACACGTATTACCCACAGAGATCCAAAACTCAACTTTTCCTTCAGAGTCATCACAGCTCGCGCGCCCTCGGGGTGCAGGTCGCGAGCCTCGCCCGTCGAATCAGATTACAAGGTGGTCCCGCGTCCGAAAAACATTCTGGACTTTCATCAGGCTGCCGGCTCTACTTTCTCTCCCGGCGTCACTCCCGCGCTCAGCAGCATCTCTCTCTCTTTTCGATATTGGATTCGCCGCGGTGGCTCGTCTCGACTTCAAAAGAGGCCCCCGTCGCTTGTCCGAAAGTCCGACACGCGCTCCCGTTCTCTCTCTCGCTACCGCCGAATTCTTTTTCCTCTCGAGACCCTATAGGCTATATCGACAGAATGCCTCGTGTACAACGGACGTAGCCATGAAAACTTGTTCGTCGCATTCTTGAGAATCTCTCTCTTGTCAAATTGCATCGTTTCTTTGGCAAAACAATCAGCTGCTTGTAATAAAACACGCTATGCTTTTGACGTAAAAATTGTTTAATAACACCTTCCTTCTATAGCCTTTGTTATTGGATTAAAAATTTTTAACGGGCGGCCGTTAAGCCAACGCTGTTAAAATCGTTTATTGCAGTGTATTATACACCTGCGAAGCTCCGTTGCAGTTTATCAACGGACATAACGTCTGGTGCATCGTTGTAAAAGCGCATTACGCCGTTACGTTCGCATTATTATACTCGGACGCCCCACCCCCCTGTTTTAAGGCTAATCGTCTCGTTTTCGCGGCTTATATTCCCACACTTCGTCCTTGCCTTCTTTTCCTCGCGTATAAAAGACCAATAGCGCTTTTTAGATCACACGAAACGTATACAGGGGGGCCGCTTAACGATTCACGCACTCGTAAAATCCTAATCGTCGCAATTGCGATTATACTCGTCCTGCTAATCGCCGATGAAAAGTGAAATCGTCGCGTCTTTGCTGGGAAGTGGAAGAGGAGCTAGCCCCCATTGAATTTTCGGCGAAGGAAGAAAGTACGGCCCGCCGGCGTGGAATGTGTGCCGAGAACGCGCTCACGAGGAAGCAATTAAGTCTCCTCTTATTCCCCGGAATTATGACGCGCTCTCCTTCCCCGCTCGCCTCTTCGCACTCTCCGTTCTTAATCAGTCCTTTCTGAATTTTACTGCCGGATCTCTTTTTTTTTATATCTGCCGGACTCTCCGGGAGGCGATAAATTTGTCGGCTAATTCGTTGTACCATTCGGATTAAATTGAATAAAAAAAGAATAAGAAAAAAGAAAACCAGGATGTAAGACATCCTTACTTTTGATACGATTATCGGTGGATTAATACGGTTACTGTGGTCACAAATAAACGTCATTTTTTATTCTTAGTCTTTTTTTTAAGATTTACCGGTTACTTAAATTACGAAATCCTAATTACTTTCAATGTGACTTTCCAAAAAGGCACTAAGATTTTTCCACCAATAAAATTACCCAATATCAATCATCAAAGTTTACGAGGCGTTAATAAAACGATCGAACAATCAATAACACGCGCAGGTAAGGCGATCGGTAATTGAATACCGGCCCCCCCGTAAACAAGACAGACGTTTAGGTCAAAACGTGTCTCGACTGAGTTTCAACGTGTAACAAGTAATACGCGTGTAACGAAAAGCGGCTACGGGCAAAGGCCTATCAAGTTTTACGTAAGTGGCTCAATACACGTGCTACGGCTTATCTACGAAATTTCATAATTACGCTCGATTTTATCGGAGAGCTCTCGGGCGGTTACCTCATCCGTATACGCTTATCTAGATAAGATAATTAGGACGAAGTTAAGCAGGCTTTGAATTAAAGGATTTTGGAAATCTTCCTAATTATAGGAAGAGCAGCTATTCCACTGTTGCAGAAACAATAATAACAAGTCCAATATATCGATCGAATTTGTCTGCAACGAATAAAATGCGAAATTTCAACGGTATACTCGGAAAAAAAATTGGCTACAAGTTTGCCGATCGCGAGCGATCCCGAATAATCGAAGAGCATCGTGACGCTGGAAATGTCCCTATATCGGTATCTCTCGTATCAAGCCCTCGGTCCTGCCGACCCAAATATCTCAATCTCGTGGTAGTACAGGGAGGAAAGAGGGGCAAACAGCGCGAAAGCAGCATCGCCGGCGATCCTCGAGGGGAAGCAGAAACTCTGAAAAACATATATACATCGGATGCAGGAGGCTGTAACGGTACAGGCCCTCCGGCCTCGGAAATTCGCGAAATTTCTCGCGCACGAAGAGAGACTTTCCATCCTCCGGGGCGGACTCGCGCGAAAGTCGAACGACTACGGCGGATGAAGAAAAGGGGGGGGGGAGCCCAAGGTCAAAGGCACCTGGTGGCCCTCGTGAAAGTTCGCGCAGGCGCGCCTACCGAAAAACCGGTATTATATTCACGTGTGAGAGAGAGCACTTTCGAGAGACGCGACGGCGTCGTCGTCGGAGGATGTCCTCCTTCCCGGACGATAACTCTCGAGAGAGCCCGCGCACTTCCCTCCGGCGAATTCCTACACCGAGCGCGCTCTTGGTTATGACCCTCTCGATGTTTTTTTTTTTATCTCCTCTCGATTCGCGCGCGATAAAAATAAGGCCGAGAGAGCCCGGGCTTCCGTGTACGATTTGTGAACGCGATATTGCCTGTAGACCTGTATATACGGTTAATTTTGTGTATATACGTATGCGCGAGGATTTGTTGCGCTCGACTGCCTGTCCAGATAAAGATATAAGGAAGAGAGAGCCTTTTTTATCCTTTTGCGCGTACTGCACTTTCTCGCGAGGATAACTTTTTTGTTTTGTTTTTCGGAGTTTTTAACGTTAAAACGGTGGATAAGGCTGCGGGGCCTGTAAATCATACGGCGCGTGTAAATCACGCGGCAACCGGCTTTATTATCGCGCATAAAGAAGATAGCTTTTCATTCGCTAACGTTAAACGGATCGTAAATATAATGCAAAACACTATACACGCTTAAGTAAATCACGGATATGTCACGGTGAAATTTGGGAAGCGAGCGATAAACTACCTGTATACGTCTAAATTTAATCGCGGAATTCCTCTCGCCACTTTCTCCTATTCTCTACGATACCACGTACCTCCTGACCCAAATTTTATTATAAGACAATGACGTTTAACATATTAATTCGCTAAGTTTGTTAATTATACGCTTGTTATAAATGAAAAAAGAAATATCTAGTTCCAGGCTTAAAATAAATTCGCAGCTCGATATATATTAATGAACCGGTAAAATACTTTCCCAATGGTATAATATCAAAGGCGGTAACCTCAGGCGCGTTTCCGCTTCGTGTCCTTTTCTTCAATCTCACCCAAAAGAACAAAAAAACACAATGCCAGTGCTCTCTCTACGCCCCACTCACAAGCTCATCTCTCGATGGGAAAATACACACGCCGACAGCCAACTAATATCTACACCCTCCCCGCTCAATGTATAACCCACGGGAAAATTCGCATCCTATAATTGCTACGAAAAATCCGCCGACAAACGCCAAATCCATTCTCACAGCCCAATTCCACAGCACCAAAAACTTCCTGCTCAGCCGCGTGTCAATTAGTCAGCGCCCGGCATTAGTCCCATCTACATCCGCTTAGTGGTAAGAAGAAACCGAATCGCGGACTTTGAATAATCGGCCCCACCACGAGCTGTGTCCCTTGCTTATCCCCCCCCTCGTCCCACATTCATCCCCCCGTTTCTTGCGAACGTCACGACTCTTGACTTTTGCGGCACTGTTTAACACGTCGCGCCGGACGATCTCGAGTCTCCTACCAAAGCCGATTTAATGCAAATTTCACACGCCGGCTTATCTTAATACGGCCACGAGAGAGACCGGCATACAGTCTCGAGATGCGCCCACGACTCTCTATCTCTCTCTTGAGAGGAAAATATTTGCACACGACGACAGGTGATCGCGCTTGGAACGCGGCGCATTGGCACTCGTTCCTTACCTCCATCTTACCAACACACACACACACGTCCGCGTAATTTGTGGGACGATCGAATTATGCATGCGCGCTTTGAACAATGAGTCGCTACGGGGTCAGCGGGAGGTGCGGAGGCAGAGGAAGGGTGAGGGTATAAAGAATACGTCGACGCTGAATTCATCGAGAGAGCCTTGTGTTTTCGAGGCTCGCGTCGCGCGAGGAGGAAAGTTTTAAGATCTTTATTAATGACTCTCTCGAATGAAAAGGATCACTTGTCGGCGCGCAATGTCAGCAATTTCGGATGCAGATGAGATGTTGCGCAATCGGACGTTATTTTTTTTTTTTTTTTTTTGGTGCGCGTGAAAAATGAGCATGAGGACGACTGTGTGACTGTTTTGACACTCGCGGGTAATCAATGTAGAGCTGCGTAACGCGATGATGAATGGTCGTTTTTTTTCGTTACAAAAAGTGTAAGGGAATCAAAAATTTGAAGTAATGGGTCATCGAATTGACTTTGTCGTCGATCGGTTGTATACAATTTTTTTAGCGAAAGTATACGGGTAAAAAGAATATTTTATTTATGCTTTTATGAATCGTTTAAGTAATGTAAAAATAAAGGCCAATGGAAGAATAAGACGAAGCAGAGTGACATATTAATGTTTGTAAACACTTGATTGTCGATCTTATAAGATTACACAATTTTATATGACACAGATTTTGGAATTTTTTATAAAAATTTGTTCTTTAAATACGCATTACGTACATGAATTTATAAACAAACGAACGACATTAAAAATTCGTGCGTGACCCAATCATTTGAATAGAGCCGGTCACGATTTTCGCCCGAAAATTGTTTCACATATACATTAAGCATGTATGCCGGAGACCCGCAGCATCGTGGAGAAATCTCTCTCGAAATATTCTAATTTGGCGACCTCGAAAAAGCAGCGGCATTAATTTTTTTTTCTTGCTCTCTAGCATAATTTATTTTCGATAAAAGAAGAACGCTGTAGCAATATTTTCGTCTTTTGTTACGCTTGATAACGCGCCATTTAGCTATTCCCAGCCGCGCGTATATTACGAAATGTTTACGTTTGGAGTCTTGCTTAATTTTTGCGTATAGAGCAAAAGTTAAAAATACAAATTGAAAGTGATTTAATAACATTGCATCTACCGTAATAGCAATTTTCAACATTTTTCACGCGTGAAACTACGGGATTGCCTTGCGGGCATATTTTATAAACACCCCTTATTTTGCATATTCGACTTTGGAAACATAAATAACGGTTAATATTGAAAATTATTATAAATAAATCCTGCTGGAAGTAAACAGTAGACGAAAAAAAAAGAACATCAGCGTGTTTCGAAACGACCCGGCGAATAATGATAATTTTAAGTTTTGCATTAATTATCATCTTTGAATTTGCATTAGACGCCTGAAAAATTTATAGTATTTGCGGCATCGATTCTCACACTTTCTCGCGGCGGTTCGTTTAAGTAGGCTAGGAAAGATCGGCAACATCACGAATCTGAAAAATCTTAATATTTGACCATCAGCGTTTTAACGGATAGCAAAATTTCTCCAAGTCCACAGCGGGTTTCTCTCTCTCCGAATACAATGGACGTTTATTTTACCTATGAAAGCCAAAATTCAAAAAGCCTCTGCTGCTAATCAACAATACAATGATACTCACCGACTAATCAATCGCTCGACTCCATTTACAACCGTTGAAGATATCACAATCGTCCGAAATGAGGTTCTCATTGAGGATGTCACTTATTTACGAGACGATTATTATTCGTGAGATGAAAAAAAAATCCTTTAACGCACGTAATTATCTACTTATCCCCATCCTCGCATAAAAGAACATAATAAAGCATCCATCGAATTAATTGTATATAAATCGTAAAGAAAATCAAGACAATGCCAGTCGAAAGCAAAGAACGTCAAGCTCTTGTACGACTTTGCTTTTGTTGCTCGGACGACAAGTATATCCAGATAACATAATTTCAAATTACTCGAGAGCCGAGAGAAAGAGAAAGAGCATTGTGTGAACGTGTCATATCGATCCTCGGGACTAAAAGAAATCGAGTAGACAATTCCTGGACGCTCTCGAGTCGATGGACGCCCTGCAGTATAAAAAAAAAGGCAGCCGACAATCCAAATCGAAAGCACACGAGAGAGGCGCGTCTTGGCGTGAGAGGCGCGCGAGTAACTTTTCTCCGAAAAATCATAAATCCGCAGGACATAAAGCGTAGCGCTGAATGGGGGGCGAACGGAGAAGAGGATAAAAAGCGTGGGGCGCGTACATCAGGGGCGGCGCGCGCGACAAAAGACTTGCGGTTGGCGCGTCTGGAGACGAGGCTGAGATAAGAAAAAGGAGCTAAGGGGGGGAAAGCTCGGTCGCGGGAGAGAGAAGTTGAGGAATGGCGCGGGCGTGAAAGGCTTCGCTTGCCTGCGCTCGCCTCCCTCCCCGACTTTTATTTATGAAGTATTTGCCCTGGCCCCGATTTAAGAGGCGAATCGGAAAGCTATAAGTATATAGACAAGCCTCGGCTGCACACGCGTACGCACCAGACGAGCTGGCTGATGGCATTAGGGGAAAACAGGGGGTGGGATGTGCTGAAAAAAAAAACTGACAACTATACGTGGACATAGGAAAGACAAGAAGCTATACTGGTATTTTTATCGTCTGTCTTGAGAGCAGCGTATACGAGAGGCGTCGACGCTTCTTTAGTGTCGCGCTATTGTTCCCCCTTTTGATGATTATTATGGACTGCGAGAGCTGTGAACTGAAAAATTTACGGAAAATGTTGAATTTCCTTCAGCAAAATATTTTTGGCTTTCGTAAAACGATGCAAGCCAACTTTAAAACTTTTATTGCTTTTATTACAGTTTATAGCTATTTACTTTTAACTCGATAATAATTTTTATTAAATTTTAATCCATTAATCATGGATTATTCTGCTGAATAAGCCAGAGATTTACTTTGACTATTTGGCTGTAAAGTAAGTAAAGCAATAATTTTTCCAAAAGACGCAAAAATCCCTGGCAAAAAAGAGGGCCTTTATAAAGCTTTTTCGCAAAAGCAGCATGAGGTTCGAAAAGCCCCGAAAAATCGCAGCCAAGCCGCGCGTCAGCGTGTGTGTGTGTGTGTGTCCCAAGCATCTTGGGGCGTTTTAATCTCTTTTTCGCGCTTGGCTCCTTCGGCACCCCGAGACCTGGCCAAGCTCCAAATCTACTCTACAAGCTTTTTCTATTTCGACCTCCCCTCCTCCGTTCCCGTCTTCGCGATCTCTCTCCACTCGCATGATTTATCGTTTTATTGCCCAAGCTCCTTCTCTCCCCCCCCCCCACACACACACACACACACACACACACTCGCGCAATACGATCTTACAGCGATCTCGATCGTCTTCTAACGACAAGCTCGTAAAACGCGGCTGCAACCAATAAAAACTGCCGTTGACCATGCCCCTTTCTTATGCTAAAGAGAGTCCCCCTTTTCGAAATTAATAATTAGATTTGTTACGACTTCGTTTACAGATTATTCATACATCCTGGGAGTTACGCAGTTCGTTCGGATCAAGCCTTTTCCCCTACTTATTGCCGGGTGAAAAAAGGCCCAGATTTTCGGACCCTCTCGCGGATCCAATTTGCGCGCAAGTGTCGAGAGACGGGGGGAGAGTATATTTTTCTCGATAACGAAATAATGACCGGGAGAGAGGGGGACCTTTCATTTCGGCGCTCGCGATCGACATTCATGCACGTGAGCTTGAGGAGCCATAAATTGCGTCTGTCCCATGGTTTATTCTAATTGGCTCATTATCGTCGATTAGACGATTTCTTGTGACGCAAGGGGACACGGTTTTACTAGGCACAGGGTAGCTTCTTCACTTTTTTTTTTGCTCGATGATTTAATTTGAACGCTTTTTTAATATAATCCGCGGTATCGCGTCCGTGTAATCTCAGAACTGAAATTTGAGTGGTAATCAAACGCAGATTGATCAGCAATTTTTTTGACGGGCGTATGCTAAAACTGTCAATTGGCCTTTCAATTATTCTGTTCAAATATTCTTAATTTTTTCCGCAGTATTGTTTACGTACTACGCGCTCTTCCCTTCACTCTCTATTATCTCTCTTGCGCCTATTGCGGAAAGTAGGAGCATGGCCACCGGGTGGGGATAGCCCACCGACACAAACCATAATTTCTTTAACGCTAATTACCTCAAAATTTTACACTCATAAAAAACGAATTAATAGTCAATTCTAGTATAGATTTTGGCCTCCCGAAGTCGTTGGTCAAAGTATTTTTTTCGATACGTATCTTCGCTCTTGAGGTACTGAACTTGACTTTTACAGAAACTGACTTGACTTTTTTACAAAAATTGACTTTTTTGCACTTTCTGCTTCATTTCGTGATCAGCGAGGTAATTATTATTTATTTCTGCTCTCGACTCATTTTATATTATAGATATTTTATTCTATTTTTCTTACAAAATAATCAGCTGAATTACACTTACACTGTGTCATCGGTCACGCGATAACCTTTAAGAGGTGCCTTTAATAAAATATGAACCAATCAATGACTTCCTGGTTCGTGTTAATTTGCATTTCCAGGAAATTCTAACGGCTACGCGTGTAAATAAAAGCCAATGACCGAAATGTGCAAACACGAGAAAAATGCTTGTGCGAAGGTACAAATAATATCAGTATATTATATAATTATGATAAATAAATTATATTTATTAAATATATAATTAATTTTTTATTTATTCCAACGGAATTTTTATACAGAAATATTTTTCATTGATAACAGGGTTCTATACTGATTTAATATCTACAGAAATTTATTAAAGTGCTTCAAAGTTGTACAAAGTACCATTTTTATCCAATTTGCCAGTAGCAGGATTTAGACATCCACGAGAACAGCAGTGTGGGAACGGTTTGGATAGATCGGCTTTTTCCATTTCGAATCCACTTCGACATGAAAAATATTCACATCTAAAATAATTGAAGATGTTTCAGGATTAATAAAATACATCAATTTAAATCGTTGGTAAACAAGATAATGTGTTTTTCTCTGTTTCCGATAGTTTCCCAAACGCCTCTCTAACATAAGTATAACGCTTATAACTAGTATATAAATTTGAATATATTTGTTTATTAAAGAAATGAGTATAATTGTAGCTAAAAAAAAGCGTACAATATGCGTGATTACAATTTAGGCGTACAGTAAGTATAGTTAAAATTAAGCGTACAATAAGCAATTATAAACGAAGAACAAGTATTATTAATAAGCGTAATATACGCATAGTTAATAATAATAATAATCGTACCTAATATTTCTAAAGTAAAAATTAATATTACAATTATTGTTTATTACTTTTCTTTATTTTATTTCCTTTTTTTATGTATTTATTTTATTTGATTACTATAATTAATATTGGTAAAAACAAGATAAAACTAAATGTTAAATTTGGTAAGAGTTTAATGATATAATTTTGTATATATTTTATCTTATTTTATTTAAATAGGACGAAGAACGCTTAGCAATAAAATCTTACATATCTATATTAATAGACTTAGACGTTGTACTTACCCACGAAGATGTATGCAATAAAGTGACGATTCTTCGTTACATTCATATGCCCGACAATATCCCAACTCTTTGAATCTCTTGTTAGCCGATTCTACCAGTTTTATACATCCCTGTTCAGAGACGTGACATAATACTGAATAAACTATGAAAATAATAAAGATTTAGAATTTATAAATAACATTTACTACAATTTATCTTTTACTGTAATATACATATAAGTAACTGCTGATTGCTTATAAATTTTTATTGCTGCCAAACAGTAAGCGCGAAACCGCATTTTAGAATGTAATAAAGGTTAATTTCATAAACAGAAGAAGAACTACTTTCTTCCCAAAATTACGTAAAAATGTTTTAGTGAAAAATTGTCGATTTATGCAAATTGTACGTTTGTAATTTGTTCAAAATAAGAATGAATTTACCTCTGTGTGAACTGACTGTAGAAATATAACAGATACAGAGCAAAACTACTAAGAGGAGCTTCATGTTTATAATGCGAAACAACTTTCAGTATCAGTTCTAAGTGATAAATAGTCGTCGTTTGGGTCAGCTTTATATACGTTTAGTGCTTTTTTTTTGTCCAAAAAGATAAATATGTACGATAATAAACTGGGATTTTTAATAACGTCACGATCTGTAATTTAGGTATCCAAGGTTTAATGCATATGGGCGATTATCACGAAAAAGTACTTTTTTCTAGCTACTTATGTCTAGCCTTCATTCGGGTTCAAAATGATTGTAAATTATAATTTAAATAAATACAATATCTCTACTATCAACATTTTCAACTTTTTGTACATTTTTTGATTATAAAAAATT
>JAPYYQ010002581.1:0-18743 GCA_030522585.1 Anagyrus pseudococci
TATTAAATTCCGAGTAAGTATCAACTTTCCTACAAAATATAGTAATTTTTGCTAGAATTAAAATAATTTTTACTGAGCGATTTTTCTCAGTGTACGAGTTACGACATCAGTAGATACTAACCGGGTTAGGTAAGCCAATGTTATAATGATTGTATGCTAGTGCACATAATTTCAATATTCGTTATGATTTATTTGCTTAATCATTATCGGAGAGATCGGAGGATGCACTTGTTCGGTTTTTGAAAAAAAAAAGTTATCGACACAAATAAACCGCTGTGAAGCAATCTTTTAAAGTAGCAAAGAACTGCAGTATCAGTAGATAGTGCTCGAGTTAGGTAAGACGAGGCGAGTAGTTCTCAAATCTTTCGTATATATCGCCATCGGTTACAATCTACAAGCGCACTTTATATAGACAATCTTTCAAACGAGCAGGCGAATTATGCTCAGTAGCGTTACGAAAATAAAAACAATCCAACATTCCAATCGTGTATCTTATCAGCGACGTAATTCGTTTGATGAATAAAAATAAGAAATGCGCGTTTGTATACCTATAGTGATCCAGGCGGGGAACGACGTCCCAAAGGCCGTTGACGTTGAGCGTCATCGGCGGCCTCTTGTTGTTCATTGTGAGATCATTACCATCCCCTTCGCTGGCCTTGGTCTGGAATCTACCCTCCATTCCAATTCTGAAACAATAACACATCGTTGAGCTGTTGTTAATATTGATGCGCGCTTATCTCACGAGAATAATGTTTACGTATTTATACATATGTGTGTCTGTGTTTACGTGCTTAATGGGATGCTGTTTAATATTTAGGGATTTGTTGTTTTTCGTTCATGACGAATCCAATGAATTTTCATTGATTATTTGGGAAATAAAAGATTTTTATTTTTAAAAGAAAAGTAAAGTCGAACTTTGAATTGGTTAACCGAGTTAAAGTTAATTAAGAGTTTTCGAAAATAATCACATTTCTCGAAACTTTCGTTACAACTTGCGACGAAAGCTTCGGTAAATAAATTTTAAGATACTTTGTAAATAGTACATTTCGATACAAGTGCGTGAAAAATGACTCACGACGAGTGTGAGGTTTGTCGCCCGAGCGAAGCGAGGGTGACAACTCACACGAGTTGAGAATCATTTTTTACACGTGTATCGAACAATATTTTTCGGAATCATTTTTTACACGTGTATCGAACAATATTTTTCGTAAGGGCGTGCGTGAAATCGCGCCTCACACACGCCGTTACGAAAAACAAATTACGCAATCAGGCGAGTTAAGACTCTCCCAACAAAAACAAACTCGAATTTACGAAATTCAATTCCGACTGTGCTCCGGATATTCCGCTAAACCAAAAGCCACGGAACAAAATTTTAAAAAAAAAAGGAACTATTTCGCAAACTCACGTGACAAGTTAAGTCATCACACTTTATATCGCAAAGATAAAAAAAAAACACCATCTCCTCGATCAGCTGTACACGTAGCATAAATCACAAAACTTGGGGGGGGGGGGGACTAGCGCGGCTGGCCGAGAGCGACTTTGCTGATCGGCTTGCAAAAGTCGACGTTCGCGCCGGCTCTGCCGAGGCTGCTACATTGTTTCGCGGTAATTTAGCGCATAATGATGATTCGCGAGTCCGAGAGTCTTTACTCGCACGCTAATGCGTTTCGCGAAACTTTAATTGGGCAAAAAATTCGCTATCGCGGCAATCGTTAGCTCATCGAAATCTCAGCGAAAATAAACAATGCTACGAGCTTCTTTTTTTCCTCTCGTTGTTTAAACAGCTGGTATTTCTATGACTCTACATTTTCTCAAATGCACTTTCAGCTTCAAGCGCTGCACTTGAGGTTTAAGCCTGTGCACAATGTGGATTATTGATTTATACATAAAAAAAAAAATAGTCGCACGTACAACATTTAGTTTCGAACGAACAATGTCACGCGGCGGTCTATTTCATCCCTCCAAGCGAATGACCTTCAGGAGCTCTCATCTTTCAGCCGGCGCAGCTGATCAGCCCACGCATAGAAACGCGCAATTATAAAGCAACCGAGACGGCGAAAGTGGGCGCGTCGAGTTTCGCCTACGTATTCTACGGGGAGACGCGTTTAAGCGCAGCCAATCGAGCCAAAAATATTCTATGATATACATGTAATACGCCCATCCTCTTGGTCTTGGAAATTCTTGAAGGGGACAAACGTCGCGCCGAGTATACCTCGAAATTTACACTCGAGCGACGGCCGGCTTATGTGAAATTCATGGACAGCCCCGCGCGCGCAGCTGGCGTGGCTGGCCTTAACAGTTAAATTTCGAGTCCCGAAAGTTTCTCTTCTTCGCCGCACCCGAAACCTCGTCGTCTTTTTCCCGCCGTCGAGCTTATGGATTTTTTGACCCATCCACATGGAGAGGGTGGGACGCGGTCGAACGTCGAAACCTTGAAGTAAAGCGAGCGTCAGATAAATATGTATTTGCCGCGCGAATTTTTCTTGCTTCGCTTTTACTTCAAACTGTTTTTTTTCTTTTTTCTTCCCGTTTTTTTTTTTTTTTTTTTTGAAATATCCGTTTTTGTTTTTACATGGAGGCGCGCGCACGGTTAAGTCGCTACTGCGGCGAGAGCGTCGCTGCCGCGCGGATCTAACGCGCTCGATTAACCTTGGGACGGAGAGCGAGCTAAAGCAAACGCGAGAAGGATGGGCTCGAGAAGGAGGAGACGAGGTAAACGCTCGACACGATAGAGGGGTTGAGAATATTGCAGCTCGTTCGGCCTACCCACGGCTAATCTCGCTCGCTTTTCATTCCCTCTTGCTCTAACGGCACGAGGGAACCTTTCTTTCTTCTTTTACTACTGGCATAAAAACTTGGGGAGCTCGAGATGAACCGTTGGGAATAATATCTTTTAGTTGTGATACGAAACGAAGCGGTGTTATGATAAGGATCATTGGAAATTGAGAGAATTTTTCTTTTTTTTTCTCATTCTTTTACGTTCGAGTCTCATTTCGAGGAAGAACACGTTTTTTGTTCATTCACCTATGAATATAGTCCATTTTTTCGTCTCTTAAAGTCATCGGAAACAAAACAATCGGAATATTTTTTACGTCTACATTCAATAAAAAAATTTTCCCATACGAAACAGAGTAATTTTTGGAAATTTATAAGCACACTTTTCTCTTATAATAAAGAGATTTTGCTGCAAGTGGTATTATCACGATATCATATCTCTTGGTATATCTGTGCCATAGTTATATATAGTTACAATACTAATTTGAGATACTTATCCGCAGAAAGAAATGTCAGATTAAGTTTATTTTTTATGATATGCTAATGTTTTGGTATTCCTCTTTCGTCTACAGTAAATTCCTATCATTCTTATAGCTGCTTTCACTTTTTATGATAGATAAACCATTGTTATAGAAAAGCGTTATATACTCAAGCCAGCTTATTCCTTTCCAAATTCTACGTACTTTCTTCCAGTCGACGCACAGAACAATATTTTTTATCCAATAAAAGGAAAAAAAACTTGATTTAGATGCTTAACTCGTCGGTAATTCCCAAGTTCAGACATTTGCTCAAACCATACCTCAAATGAAAGAAATCGAATGACATTCGCACAAGGCCGTATCCAAGTTTCAAAATTAGATTCTTTCCCCTGAAACTTTGAAAGTAATAAGCTGGCATTCGTAGCTATTGACCCCAACGCCTCCTCGTCCTCATGGAAACATCCAAAATAAAAGCGAGCGTCTACCAAGACCAATCAGCTGACACGTGCGATCAGACAGATTTAAAAGTCAGCCGAAAATCTGATAAGCCCTTTTTACCATACGACCTGGATATGCCGCTTACGATCTTCGTAAGTCTCTCGAGCGGGCGAGCGGAAGAAGGTCCGAGGAAAATCAGACGTCCCGACATTATTTATAGGCTCGGAGAATTCGTTTATGCGCCCGTTCCCGAGCTCATGTATACATTCGCGGCTTTTTGAGATATGGCTGTTACGTCGTTGGCAAGAAGGTGGACTGCTTAGTGCCTCTCTCTCTCTCTCTCTCTCTCTCTCTCGTTTTTTTTCTTCTTCTTTACTCTCCCCTTCGTTCTTTTGAGAGAAAAGTTACCGAGTTTTTTGATCTTGGCCGTCGGCGTTTCTTTTGACAGAGTGTTCCTGGCGCCCGAGCGTTTTGAGTGATTTACTGGAGGTGAGCCCGTAGCAGACGACTCGATGCTTGTTTGGTTGTAGAAAAAAAGGTTATTTTTAAAAAACGCGTGAGATCTCTCTTTTTTTTCCTCTCTTTTTTTCTTCTCCGAGTTCTAAGCGATCGGCCTGTTAGAAGCTGCTTATTATAAATAAATAATGTTGCCACGAGCCCTCTTAAATTGTGTATCAGAAGGAAGCTTTGATTTCGCTCGGCTGTGCTTTCAATTACCGAATAAAATAACAAAAAAAAGTGTCCGTGATTCGTTGAATCATCAAATTTCGATACCAATGTTTTTTTTTCTAAAACTACAATCGCCTTCTAATTTCAAGTGCGTGAACGATTTGAGCTAGCTGTCTTCATTATCAAATTTCCCCCTTTCCTTAGAAATAATGAATTTGCCAGAAAGTAGAGCAGACAAACAACACCCTTCCTCTTATCCCAGATAAGAAAGAGAAATAATCAATATACACATGCAACAAACGCGTCCGTCTCATTTGCTGTTAAGGGAAAAGCAGAAGGAGCTTCGGAAGATACAGTTTGTCAGAGACAAAGGGGTCGAGGGAGGAAAGCACGGGAGATGAATGAAATTCCCAGCTCGTTGCCTGACAACGAGTTTCAGTCGAGTTCCCCCTTGGCGCCGGATATTTATCGAGACAAGGTCACGTTCTCCCCCACCCTCCCCCGTCCGACGCACTTCCTTTCGATGTCGAATGACGAGGAGAAAAAAAAAGAAAGATTAACGTTTTCTCTCGTTATTGTTCGATTCGGGGAAAAGCAAGTTTTGGACAACGCGAGATTCTCCCCCGATCGGCTGTTCAATTAGTCCAATTGGAATTTCGCGTCATTTGGAATTTCCGTTCGCCGGGCGGGCTGAGTCAAAACTTAATTTTTGCCTTGAAACTCACGAGGACCGGGTGTTTTTGTACGAGAGGGTCGGATGCAATAAAGGCATTTTTAAGATGCCTGGCTGACTGAGGCGACGTTGTTGATTCCGACGACGAGGCGCCACTGCAGGCTCTGCAAGTAGTAACAGTCGAGTTGGGTGCGGCGCGGCGCTTGATACTCTGTCGCTTTGTACTTCGCGTATAAGGGTCGATTTATTTTATAGACTTGAGTTTGTGTCTTAAATAAGATGGGTAATTTTGGAATTTAATTAGGCTATCTCTATGCAGGCTTTAATTATCTATTTTATCAGGATTAATTTGGCGATAACCCTTTTTTTTCATTCAATTACCACGACTCAACGGCGTTCGCGTGATTTTATTAATTGCAATTAAGCGTAGATGTAATAAAATAAAATGAGCTGCTAATAATTTTTAATAATTTGTACAAAAAACGTAATAATTTGATTTATTTATCGATTAAAAATTATAGTACTCTACGTAACATCCCGTTTATACTACATAGTCACATAATCCTTAAAAATGAACTTTCACCTAGTGTACCCTTTAAAACTTTATAGACACATCTCTAGTGCAAACATTATAAAATCATTATAAAACTCCTGAAAGCTAAAACCCATACACAGCAAAAACACACAAATACCACAATCGTCATCAATTCACAAGGCACATTAAGACTTAACAGTCTAATAACTCATAACTCATGTTTATCTACGATTAATAGCTCCTATGAACTTTACGAAACTCGCTTTGCAGATATCTATATAACCGCGTCTAGTATCCAAAAAAATGCTCATCCAAACAAATCCTCGTCGAATGCGCACATACAGAAATCAAAGAGAGAGAGAGAGGCAAATGAATAAAAAGAGAGTCACATGTCGGTCTCAGTCTTATCTCCAAAATCAAAGCCAGGGCCAAGCGGCGGAGACGAGCAGTCTCCGAATATCAACGGGACGATAAGCCGATAAGACACGAAGGAGGCTCGCGCGCGCTAAGAGAGAGAGTGGAGATCCCGCGGTGCAGAGACCTCGACGTGCGCGTGCGAGATAGAGTGAGAGAGAGAGAGTCGGGGCCACGCGCTATCCGGTAAAAGCCGGAATTCGCGTGTTCCAACCAGTTCTCTCCGCGGCCTTATCGGCCTGGAGCGATCGTATCGGCGCGCAGACGCAGAAGCCGATGTTTTCTACCGACGGGAATATATCAGATTTTTCGCGCCTCTTTCGCGATACCCCCCCGCGGATAGAGTTTCAATTGTCGTGATTTGCTCTATAATGAGACACTGGGTCGAGATGGAATTTGCAAGCTTTTTCTCTTAATGCTTCGGCAAGGGTCAAGGGGTTAAGAAGAATTGGGTTGGGAACGTGGAGCTTGAGTATTGTGTGCTGTTTGTAGGATGTCTCGCGAGATTGAGACGAGTAGGGAATTTTTATTGCGGTGTGACGAAAGGTGAAAGAAGTATGCAATGGAATTAAACGTTTGATGGTGTTTAAAAATATAGATGAGAAAAAAAAATGAATTAAAAATATTCTCTCCTTGTGTTTATTTTCGTGTTCGTCGATAATGGAATTATTTGTATCAATATACTCACGGACTGCAATTATCGACGATAAAAAGTTAATTACAGCGTCGAGCAAAAAAGGCGAAAAGGCTAAGCTTATCCGCGTGCCATTATTGAACAATGAGCTTGTTTTTTTTTTTTTGCTCTCGCGTTGGCTTTTCTCACAACTTTGGATTATCAACTTCTCTCGGCGAGATTGTAAATAACAAAGCGTATAACGGACGCGCGATTGGCAGTGCAACTAACCCACCTTTCGCACTAACACTGCGATTGACACTTTTCAGTCTGGCTTTTCAAGCTATATAGTCCGTATAGAACGTAATCTTAAGATGATATGATAAAGCATTTTTTGTTATCACCTTTTTTCGTTTTCGTTAACACTTGTTTTTACGGATCATTAAAAATCCAGCGGGAATAGCTGGCTAGTACAAATAACCTCGTATCGCGCATACCTCATTAAATGATTCATTTTTTTACTATGACTAAACACGAAAATGAAAATTCACGCGATATTAGTCAAAAAGTCAACGGTACATCGTTCGAAAGGTCGCTGCAAAGATGTGTGTGTTTACCTCGTGATCTCTCTCTCTCTCTCTCTCTCTCTCTCTCCCTGAAAAGTCATCCATCTCGTCCATTAAAATCAACACCGAGTCTCATTCGAGAAACGCGCTGAGCGGTCTCACGAAAAATTCCCATCGCCAACACTCTTCCGGCCGTCCGCGAGTAAACGCAAATAAATTTTGCCCTCCCTCCCGCCCTCGCCAGAAAGCGCGCAAGCTCCGCTTATTAATACATTCGATTCGTGGTTCGACGGAGCGCGACTTTCCTACACTCGAAATCCGGGCTATTTCCGACGCGCCGATATTGATGCTGCTTTACTCGGAAATCAAGAGCTTTTGCCGCTCCGCTGGAGCCGAATTCTGTTGGAAAGCTCGATTTTCCAAACAAATTTTAAGAAGATCGCAAATTTCTGAAATTTCGACGTGTTTTGTCATATAGCTGTTGTAACGATTTGACAGACTGGAGAAAGCTGGATCCTCGTAGGTGTTTATGGAGGATATTGTATAAATGTGAAAACTTAGTTATGGGGGGGGATTTATCGTTAGTCTGTGTACAAAGCGATGATTTATTGTTTGGGATGAATAAAAGCGAGGCTAATAAAATACGAGCGCATCATCATCATCATCATCGAAGCTTGTAAGTCCCGCTCTGTTTACACAATACCTCCGATAAACGACTTTTAACGCGAATATCATCAGGTCGTTAAGTGTAATTGATGCGCCACCGCACTACAGGGTCGATAATACATTTTAGAGAAATCCATATCGATATATCAAACTCGGCCATTACTCACAAATACGATTCCGCTCTCTTGGCACTTCAAAATATCATCACAACTGCCTCCGTCGTCGTCGGCGGCGACGGCGGCACGCACAAGGGAAACATGATCCAATAATCGGACGCGCAGGCCCCGGGGCAAACGCGAGAAAGATTACAGCGATCCGGCAAGCGCAATATATCATCCTCTCCCCTCCTCCTCACAATTCTCAGTCGCTACATCAAAATAAAAAAAAAATCCTACCCACGCTTTTGACAAAAAGGTATTCCAGATAAGAGAAAAAAAATGTAGAAGCTCGAAAAAAAAAGAAAAAATCCTCGGCTGGATCTGTCAGACGGAATTAAGGGGGAAGGGACACGAGAAAAAGAAAAACAGAAGAGTAAGAAAAACGATGCGGCTCGTGCGCGCGTCTGTACATGCCTCTGCTAGAGAGCGGCTTTCTTCGAAAGCTCCGGCTCGCACGGCCTTGCCACTGAACGTTCTCGCGCTAAATCGAGAAAGCTTTTACTGGTATACGCAGAGCGCGTGTCCAGTGGTATGATCGCACGAGCCACAGCCGTCCGGTACATAGGAGCTTTTTACTCGGGCCGCGCGCGCTGGTCCGCCGTTGAGAGATAAGTTGTTTATTGTGGCCTTGCCTTTAAAGCCCGAGTACACCACGAGAGAGTATACTCCCCTTCCCCCATCCCGCTGCCTTTGGCAATCGAAGTTCAATGGCGCGCGCGCGTATAAAATTGAAACGCGTCTGTAGGTTGTTTATTCCACCGGACCACGCTGCGCCGAATTTAATCGACAAATCGAGCTTGCGGCCAACTCGCTTGGTCGTCGGCTTAAGGGTAACCCGATAGAAGCATAAACAAGGGGAACTGTAGAGCGTCGCGGGCAGGGAAAGATGTACGCCTCGTGCCGGGGCCGATAAACTATGGCCGGCTCTCAACTTTATAAAAACAAACGTTTGAGACGCGTGTCGAGAGGGGGGGGGGGGAAGGAGCCGATAAGCGTATTTCACTGCGGCAGCGTCTCGATAAGCTCGACGGTGGGGACTAAGCATCTATCTTCACGCGCACGAGTTTCAATTCTCTGAGGTGTAACCCCGATGGAGCCTTCGATGTACATACCGATTGCATCTACAAATTCGACCACTATAAGTTTCGTAGTATTGTTTGGTCTGGCCGTTGCCCTTATCGCGTCGCGCTAAATCTCGCAAGCCGAACGAGAGAGAGAGAGAGAGAGAGAGGGAGGAAGGGGGGAGCGTTTCTCACAAAAAACGTCCAATCGTCCGTAATGCACTTGCCGGCGTGAAATTTCAGCCGGCAGCGGGCTCCTCGTCTAACGTTACGCTCCGTATACATCCCAATACGCCAAGTGGGTATAGTGCCTTCTTTTTTTTCTTTCCTTCGGAAGAATCCGTTTGGACGAAAGCTTCGGACTATATGGGCTCGTGTACGATGTAGCAACTACAAAAGTAGATATCGGGCTGGGGAAAAAACGAGAGCGTTTTTGCAAGTTGCACAAACCTACGTCATTGCGTACTGTGCGCGAATCGAGAATGCCGTAATTGAGGGATTACTTCTACATCAGCTTGATTTCTGCCATCCGACATATCGTTCTCGTGGCCCGGGAGATTGGATAGCGTGTAGTTACGAAGCCTCCCGCACTATTGCCTCGCGATGCGCGCGTTATATGTAAAAGCGTCGAATAAACTGTGACGTCACGCCGTTAAATTGGCCCCGGTGACGTCACGCGTCTATAGACACGCACACGCACACACGTCCAGTAAACGCGTGCTCATGTACGTGTGGAGGACCTCCGAGCACATTACGCCCGCGCGATAGTCTCGCCTGACTTCCGTATACGCGAAAAGCCACTTGATTATTGTGATTGGTTAATAAAATGTTGCAATTTAGCGCGGCCGCCGTGTTGCTCGGGCTCGCGGTGTTTGTGCAACCGACCCCCGGTATACTTTCCGTTCTATACGCCGCAATACCGCATATACCCGTTTTGCCCCGGAGCTTAACGCGAAATTTAGCTTTTTCGCTCGGGTCGCGATAATAAATCTGCGAAAGCTCGGATATTTTAACTCTCAACATTACGATTCGGGCAAAGTAATTTTTTTTCCCCCTCTCAATCTGGAAAATGATTCGTTGGAATTTTCTCAAATTCCTCAGCGATTCAATTCGAGCGTTTCGAGAAAGCGGGAGAGAAAGAGAGCTTGAGCTTGCAAAGTGCGGCATTCTTGTGGCGCCTCGGCCCATTTAAAAAGGCCGGGAATTCCCGTACAGGAGGGGGAGTAGGGTCAATTGAAAATTCTTAGATCGGTCATCGAGGGGAGGAGGATGGGGGCTTATGCTCGATCACTGCGCGTTACTCAGCTTTTAAAGCTCCACGGCAATCTCTCGGCACTTTGAGCTTGAAACGCGAAATGGCCCGATATAACCGCAGGGCTACTGCTGCACGGATACAGGCGCGATCGTTTAGTTTAATGGCCGATATGATTAATCGACAGAAAGAGAAAGGCTGGCCATCGCGAGGCTTCGTCGAATTCTATTGCCTGTCCTTCCGGAATTTCCCCCCGAGGCGTTTGGCGGATATCGGCATTATAAGGGAGAGAAAGGGAGCTCGCGAGAGAGTTCGAAGGCAATTGCGGCTGTCGCCGATGGCCAGAGGATAACGCGATGTCACGTAAGCACCCGTGATCTTTTATACATGCTCTGTGGAAGCTTTACGGACACGTGCCGTTTTTCGAAGGTTTCACGGGTTTAGCAGGAGGGACAGGGTGAAAGCAAGAGAGGCTTTTTTTTATCTAAAATCTCGATTAATGCCAGGGATTTATCGTCGCTCGTAAAGACAGCGTCCTCGTGGGAGTATATTGTGGGTAAATTTCGCGTATAGCCGAGCGAGCGCAGTTGAGCGGGACGATTAAGCATTTTATGGCGCTAGACCGAGGGTAAACGCAATTAAATCCTAGAGATTGAGCGGGATTTTCGTCGTGGATGCGTCGCGGATTTGCTTTTAAATCGAATTTGCTGCAAGTTCGACGAGTGTCTCTTTTTTTTTCTCCTTCGTTGGATAAGTGTCGGGTGGTGTTGGTAACGATGAAGTTCTGACAAACGATGGGGATCTCGTTTTACGAATGCCGTATAATGCATATCGGTATCACGTTTTGCGCTTGTGTCAATAATGAAAAGCCAACGATTCTCCTTATAGCGTTACAAATGAAAATTAACCGAGTCTCCGCGAATGAGTATTGTAATTCTTAAGCGTTTTTATGCAGACAAGAATATAGAGAGCGAGAGGGAGACGGGAGTAAACGAAAATAAATGCGGACATGAAGATTAGAAACAAGGCATAAAAACGAGAGGAGGGGAACATAACATAGACGACGGACAGAGAGGCGCCCGGCAACAGGGTGAATCATCATCTCTTACCAGCCGCAGGGGGGCTTAAGGGCACGAGCGTACGCGTAGAAAGAGCCAGAGAGAGGACAGATGCTCGTCGTCGATCTTATCCAAGCGAAGCGGTCATCTGAAGCCGGCGCATCTGTGTCGCACTTTGACAACTCCTGGGCGACGTGTCCCTTTTCAAATCCAAAAGCGCACTATTCCCGAAAAAAAAACTAAAGAGTCGGCGCGTCAGCTGATGATAAAGAGCGAGGCTTACTCGCGCCAGCACGAGCGGCGGATCTAGAGGGAGGCTAAGGACAATTCGCGACTCGCATCTCGCCTCCCCTAGATTTCGCGCCCGCGGTATCACTCTCTCTCTCTCGCGAGAACAGTTTAGGTCCGGGGGCGCTAACGCTCGCGGCAGATCTGAAGAGACTCGATGAGACTCGCGCCGGCGGCGCGTAGGAAAGGAAGCGCCGCGAAGAGAGGGGCTCTGGCGCCGGCGCAGGAGCAGCAGCTTACAGCTTTGCACGTATAGCGTTATACACCGAGACGCGTTTTTTTTTCGTGCGACTCCGTCGGCGTTCGGAACTTCGGAATCTCTCTCTCTCTCTCTCTCTCTCTCTCTCTCTCTCTCTCTCTTTGTCGCCGTTGCTGGGGGCGACGAGGTTAGCCTCGAACTACCCTGCTACTCCTCTTTCATCGACACCCTCTCTCCCCTCGGCCGTTGCGTTCTTTCGCTCTTGGGATTGAGACCGCCTGGTGATGACGAGAGAGAGAGAGAGAGAGAGAGAGAGAGAGAGAGAGAGAGAGAGAGAGATTGAAGAGAATTGTCGCGCGCGAGAGAGAGGCTGATGACCCTTCGGAACAGGACGATGCTGATTTTATGATGGAAAAGTTTAGTGGTCCCGTGGCCTTCGGCGACACGCTTTGTCAGTGCGCCGATGCTATTTATCGTTGCGGAGCTTTGGCTGCTATTTCTTTTTTTTTCATGGATATATTGTTAGGTTTATTTTTTTCTTTTTAATGCGAGAGATCGAGATTATTAGAAATTCAGTCGGATCACTGGCTCATTATGCGCTCGGAAGTACTCGATAAATTATTGCGCTCTAGCTGATAATCTTTGTTATCGGGCCGGTATTAGCTTTATTTGGTCAATCGATCGAAATGACGATTATAGAGTCGAGTTGACACAATTTAGATTTTTACTTATTATCGAGCAAAAATATTTTGGAAATGATAGCAAAGTATGAGATAGCGTTAATTGAATCTAATATTGACTGTTTTTTTTTTATTTAGAGGAAAAAATTCTTTCGAATTTACGATTATTATAAAAACGCGACGGCAATAATTAAGAAATAATAACAACTCGGGTCGACAATTAAATTATAGTATATCATAGAGAATAGATTAATCTCGAATAGTGATATAAGAGAGTCAAGAGCTACCTCTGCAAACATAATAATATCCGGGCAATTGCGTAATCAACTTCTTAGATAATTGTTTAAACAACAAAGAAATTAGTTTGAAAAGTCGGCGATAACGAAGTTATCGTCGTAAACGAAAACAAAGCACATACGCACAATCCATAGTTTTCAAGAATTCATTTTAATCATGGATAAGACTCTCTTTTTAAACAATAATTCCTTTAAAAAAAAAAAAAAAAGATCACCAAAGACAGATCCGAAATTCTCACCGTCCTTGCATTCCTCTCGTTTCTCCCCTTTCCGATCGACTTTGAAACGACACCGCTGTTTTTTTTTTTTCGTTTCTTTTTCGCCGGAATCCCACGTATAACGAGAGAGCAATTTGCGCCTATTACCATCATCTGCAGCAACGCCCACACGGCTGCCGTGTTCATCCGAGTAGCCTATGAAAAGACCGAACGATGCCGTGAGAAGTGTGAGGGGCGAAGGGTTCAGAAATGCAATTCGGGTAATCTCGTTATCCTGCTGTACAAGTGGGTGGCAAAAGCGTTGGCTTTCTCTCTCTGTCTCTCTCTTGTTTTTTCGCCGGCGACAAGCTATGCATTAGCGGCAACGGAGGCGCACACGCGAGATTAGTCGGAAATGGGATTTTCGAGAAGCTAGAAAGAGAGCAAGGCCGCGATCGAGCTTGTCGGATTATCGACGCGATTTCGATAGGCGCCCTGGGGTTCCGGGGGCTAGGCAACTTTCCAGATTACGTGCTTTGGGATAAAAAGAGAGAAAGAGAGAGGGTAGACGACGATTTTTCTTAGCGTATCTTGTACCCTCTTTCTCTCCTTTTTTTTTGGTATTGCTAGCTTGTAGGTTTTTTTTGGAGGGGTTGTGTGTAGCTTGTCGAAAAGAAAGAGAGAGAACACTTTGACGAGGGAATCGAGGGTACTGGTTCAGCAGTGCCAGACTCTTTCGGGGATATAGATCCTGTTCTCGGGGACAGGAGAGTTGGAAAAGATGATTCGGCGGAATATCGTGAATTATGGGAGGACTAAATTTAATTGAATTTACGAGTCACGATCGCCCAGTGTTTCGCTCCTATTCGTTTTTTTCCCTCTTCTTCCTCCTCTTTTGCGGCCAAAATTTATGGTAAAGACTTTTTTTCCTCTCTCTCTTTTCCACGGAAATATCCGTCTTGTCCGACCCGGTATTTTCGGTGGTGTAAAGAAGAAAAAAAAACAATAACAGTATTGCGAGATCCTAATAAATAATTTAGACGTAAATATGAATAAATAACTTTTTCACCAGTTACGCACTTTCTTCACTGACGGCGACTCTAATACGTCTCCTTGACTTTCAGACTATATTATATTGTTTTGCCGAACGAATATCTCTCTATTGTAAATGCAAGCGATAAGACATGCAGCAATTACAAAAAAAACGAAACAAAACAAAAAAAAAATAAACATAAATATATAGTATCGCGAGCAATTGTGCGTTTCCGCGAGTCCACGCAGTGCAGGCCTTTACGCGCGTCGAGCACGTCTGTTATCTTAAACAGTTCAAAAAGCAATAATTCCAATTACCATTATCTCAACGCAATTATAATTACGAATTCCGCAGGGCACAAAAGCTGAACGTTTTTTCTTTAATTTTTTTTTTTAAATAAGCACCTGAATATAGACGACAGCTTTCGTTTCATTTTTCCGTCTTCTTCTTCTTCTTCCTCGTTGTCAACTGTGCGTAGGAGGCTGTGGCAGAGCAGTCACGTTTCTTGCACAATTCTCGCAAAGTCCCGCGAGTCCTTGAGCTGCAATGCTAACTGCGAGCTCTTTCTGCGAACGGCATTGTCAACTATAGACTACAGCTTTTAGCTTTTAGCCAAAAATATTCGTCCGGCCGACTACCGCGCAGGGCACAGATTCTGTTCGGATTTCGGAAAAAAAATAGATACGTTTGGCTGTATACGGTACACTCGTAAACTCTGCCGTAAAACACACACACACACACACACACACACACACACACACACACACAGAAGGGCTTTAAATGTATCGCGCACCTTGTGTACGTATCGGAGAGTCTCGCGTAAACATATTATAAAATGCTAATCGACACTCCACGTGATCTCGATAACAATGAGCGTCTGGCTTGGGTACACACGCACAAACTCGTCGTTATCCGAAATAATAGCCAGCACGGACGAGCGTGTCTTGTCAGCTCGGCAATACGACATCGATCCGTTATCAGCCGCCCAGAGAAGACGAGGATCAATGCCGCGTGATACAATCAAAGCCCTCGTCGCTATGTATACACGAGATTCGCACTCTCATGGGTGTATAATACACCTGCAAGACGGCGCACGCGGGACTATCACCTTTCCCACCGAGCGCAGTCGATTTATATACCGGCCAACGCGGTCGCGCGCGAGAGAGAGAGAGAGAGATGAGGCGACGAGAGAGAGCGACGCTTTTTCGCGCCCGCCGCACGCACGCATATATATACGGATGTAACGGCGTTTGGTGTATGTATATTTCGATTCTCATTAGTTTCTTTTTTCCTTGTTGGGATTCTTTTTTTTTTTTGGGGGGAGGGGGAGGCGAGAATCGCGAGAGAAGGAGATTTGAGATTGAATTTTATAGTTTGAAGGTGTTGCGCAAGAGTAAAAGTAGATTCGTTTTTTGCTAAAGAGATGCTGGAATGGTTTCTTTTTTTTTAATAATCGAGAACAGAAAGATATTGTCGACAATTCGTTCTAGCGGCAATACAAAATTTTTAACTAATCGATTATGCATAATTACTTTGTAAATTAGACAGCTGCGTTGGCACGGACAAAAGAGAAAACGTTATATCTTTTTCAGAAATACGCTTTTCATTCGGAATAATAATAAGGAAATAAGCTGGGCAATCAAACTTTTTAACCGTAATTTTTGGTGTTCGCAGGTGGCTCTTCACAAAACAATGTGGCTTATGCAAACGAGTGTTATCGTAACCGATTAAAAAAAAAAGAACCGTACAAGACAATTCGTATTGTTCAAACTCAAGGCTCTAGGCGTCTAAGTTGAAGAGCAAATTTTTGCACGTGTACCGAGATCCCAGACATGCAGCGTAGTAAACTCATTAGCGCCTACCCGAGCGTAAATGTATTTCCATTCGAATTTAACCCTTTAAATTACAAAACACAATAAAAACTTATTGGAAAGAGAGCCATCGCAAAGTGTAGCCTTTATGCCAATCCCGAAGTCGATCGATCGAACTGCACTGGCAAGACTAATAATATATCATGTGCGCGTCTAGACAAAAAGTTTAAACGTTTGCTTTGTGGAGAGCTGTAAGTAAGTTCAATGTCGACGCGCGACTAAGTACACGAGCGAGTATTTTTTTGGCCTCGATCGCATTTCTCGAAAGTATGTACAATAAATTCGTGCGCGAATGCAGTCGTGCACAGAGAGCGTAATATACGCACACGCTCGCGGGGCCTCTATTGTGAATGAAGTCGGATGTCTTTTTGATTATTTTTTATTGCATGCGAATAGAGAGGAATTTATGATCGTTCATTCGACGATGTGACGCAAATCAAACGTGTTTAAAGCCGAATGATTTCTCATTCTGGCCATAACGTTTTCTTTCTTTTTTTTTTCGTTTGTCCCGTTTCGGTCAATTGTTTTTTTTTTATTTTTTTGTACGATATTTATTAAAAAAGTGTTGTCTTGTTAATTCGCAGATGTCTCTAACAGTTTACTTCTGGATTGGTTGCCACAGTAAGAAAATAAATGTATCAATGACATTTTTTTTCTGTTTCAAAAATTATCGAACGTCTCGTAATTTACAGTTTCTTCTTTTTTTTTTGTCTCTTCGGTTAAAACCATTTCCGCAGATGCATATGAGTCAATCTTTCTTTTCCACTGCACAATTTATTAAGCCGAAAGTCATGATAAAAACAAAAGCAGCAAGTATAACTCACCTCGCTCTCGGGCCTCGACACTTTGCAAGCCACCTGTTGATCCGCCGCTACAGCATTAAATTGTCGTCCAATAAAAACAGCTGCCAAATCCAGCGCCGCGAGCAACCAAGCTGGTACAGCTGGAAAATGGCCAAATGCTCCACCGATAACCCAGTGAAATGTCCCAATGATAAAAAGTAAAAGTCAAATCAACGTCGTGTGCCAGGGGATGTTAATATAAAACGAACAAAAAAAAAGCGAAGGGTGTCGAGGAAAGTTAACCGTCGTCGCGGACGCTCACATAGCCGCGAAATTACTAAGAGCCCGTTGCCGGGTAATCCGGCATTTATAGCAGAGACCGTAGCGCGGATGAATTTGCCGGAGGGGCGACACTTTGCGTCGAGTTAGTTAACCCTACTGCTACGGGCGGGAGTTATAGGCCGGCGTCCCATTGGCGCAGAGACGTTGGACGCTTGTATATCTCTTCACTTCTTAGTGTCTCAGCCGGCTGATGCTACGAGCCGACTGTACTACTTGGAAACAATGACGCCTCTCCCTCCCTTCTCTCTCTTTCCACGTTTATACACCACGGCGCCGGCGCCTCGTTGCCGAAAAATTAACGAGAGTCGCGGGGGGGGGGGCGGCGAGCGAGCTTAGGAGCGGGGTTCAGTTTGTTGTTTTTTGGTGTACGCGTGGGGCTTTTTTTACCGCGTGATCGTTTCTATTGGAGGAGGAATCTGTTGTGTATCGTTGATGTTGGGATACGATGCCAAATTGATAGGTTGGAAACGAGAGAGCCGGCGTTAAAGGCAAAATATTGGTTTCATTAGTGCGTTAATGTTTTTCACTCATTAAAATAAAAATTCAATTATACCATAAAATATATTAATTTTTTATGTATCTGTTTTTATTTACAGCAGCAGGGGATGTACATCGATAGCTACGTACTAAGCTTACCGATCATCCTACCGATCACGTGAACTCCAATTTTATTTCCGAATTCCAAGATGCGCACGTGTTGCGCATGCCGATCTGACTCAGCGTAAAGTACAGGTGATGATGGTCTCGCGTCAATCTCGCATCCCAGTATCTGCGGAGCAGAGAGAATATCTTGAAATTCGGTTGAAAAAGTGACTAAGTCAAATTTTTGGCAAAGTTCCTGGTGAACTTTTTCGAGTGCAACAGTGACACCGGCGCCAAGGGAAACAACGTTGACAGAGTGTGTAGCTTCGAGTTCAACGGCTGCTGTTTATTTATTGCTAAAAGCTCCCGCGTGTGTATAGAAGATTTTCTTTTGTCGATTTAACTCTATTTGGGTTTTCCAATGATTGTTACATATTTTGATAAAAATAAAATATTATATGCACGTTATTATTATTGTATGCAATAAAGAAGAAAGGATGAAATATGAATTTTTGCATCGCGTTCTTTGCTCACGCGAGCCTCTCTAATTGCGTTAAACTGTGGGCATCTGATTTTTCCTAAAAATAAGATCAATATTGTGACTGCAATAAAATCTTAAGCGAATCAAGCGATACCATCGCAAGCATATTCAACTATCTTAACTTGGTTATGAGCAATGTTCGACGTATATTGACATATCTCAAAGAATCGCATCGACAATTCTAAATGTAAATTGTTGGAAATCAAAATGAACGTTTGCGAAAATTAATTTTTACCGCGCTAAATGCATTCCATCAACGAGTGGCCAATAATATTACCCGTGACTATATTAAAATAAAACGCAACCACACGTACACACAATTGCAAGCTCGTACCGCGCCACTTTACTTTACACACACGCACGCATATACATAACGAAAGCCGGATAAAAATACACTGTTATTGAAAGCCACATGGCTTGAGCATCGGCTTGCAACTAGAAGAATCTCGTCCATTAGAAAAAAAAGGATGATTTCATGCGGCGCAGCTCGGAGAAGTAAACATTTAAAGTCGTTTCATGAATGAATTCGCCGGGGGGGGGGAGGGGGGGGGGTGTATTAATACACCGTTTTTAAA
>JAPYYQ010002582.1:0-17578 GCA_030522585.1 Anagyrus pseudococci
AATATTTGTAACAAACTTTAATTTTTTTTAATGTACGTGTTGGAACGTTGCTTCCATCACATTTACATTAAATTTCTCTCGGATTTTTTTTACAGTGTATCCAAGGGATTTACGAGGCCCGCTGTCATTGTCTACTCGAGCTTTTAATGGCCAAGCCCTCGGGTAATGTAGGTGTACACCTGGAGAGCTTGGTTGCCCTTTTTTCTTCGAACATTGTAAAATCGTAATTATGATAATTAATTTGGAGCGTTGTGCAACGGCAGAGAAAAGACAGAGAGCCAGGGAGATACGTGTTGTACGCGCACGCGCGCAGGTATGCGTGCATTTCTGTCTGTCAATTATTATGCCGACTAACTTCTATCTCGCATAGTAATGAAATTTGCGAATGCAGCCCTTTGGCGTATCTAATTAAAATTAATGAGCAATTCCGTAGAGGAGTACACACACGCACGCACACACACACGCACACACACACAAACGCACAAACGCACACGCACAACACACACAGGACACAGGCACGCAGTCCGCGCTTGTTTATACATGATATTTTCGTTGTAATGATATTATAATAACACATTTATTTCGCTCCCCGGCGGCGCATAAATTTCATTTAATAGCGCGCTTGAATATCGCGAGAGAGACTGTCGCACCTTCCACCTCTCCCGATCTCCTCCTCATCGTCTCTTTACCCATTCCAAAATTTATCGAGTCCGTATTTATAATTCATAAGCGGCTTGATAAGAGAGCCCGACGATCCAATATAGTTTTCTATTCCCCAAAGCTGAGCTGAGCGAATTTTCAAATAAATCACGATCTTCTTTCTTCGGCTCATCCAATCCTCCCCACACCTCCTCCTCGGAAATCCCTTCTTTTGTTGAAGCTGCACTTTCATTCTGGCCGAATGGCCTGGCAGTCGAACGCGCGGATTTTTCAACAAACTTATCTTGGCTGTAAAAAAATTATTTTTTCGAAAAAAAAGCAAATAATGATGATAAAGTCGATGATATTCAAAGTGACGTACATACAGAAAAGAAAAATTCAATCCAGCTTTACATAAAATGCTTTCTCCTTCCAAGAAATTGTAAAAAGTAAAATATTTAATATTATATGTAGAAAAGTGAGTACCAACAAAGCAAAGAGAAAAAGAATTTAAAACTAAAAGTGTTTGTGTATAAATATGCGAACGCGCAGACGTATGCTTTTTATAATCGATACGACAACCAGCGAAGCGCGCAAAATTTTCAACTTTCGCCGGTTGGCAGAAGAAGGTTCGCCTGTGCCGCGCAGCAGCGTCTCGGGTCGCGCTTTTCGAGTCTCCGTACGCTATAGCGCAACTGACAGAGAGAGAGAGAGAGAGAGAGAGAGAGAGAGAGAGAGAAACAGCAGGGAAGGAATATATATACCGAGTTCGTGCGCGCGCCTTTCTCTTTCTCTCGCGTCGCGTCCTCCGGCAGCTCGCGTTCCGTCATCCCAGCTGCGGCGCGCAAGCCAGGCTTTCTCAATACTAGCGCCATCTTACGTAACTCCTCACTCGCTCCCCCCTCTCTCTCCCTCTTTCTCCTGTATTTATATATAAACAAGAGGTGAAGGGGTTGGCGGGGTGGTAGGGGGAGGGGGCGAGAAGTTGCAGCTCGTCTCCTCAGAACGGTGATCGTATATGCCCCTTTTGTGCACACGTCTCTCGTCCGAGATTGTCCTTTCTCTTGCTCAAACACGTGGGCGCTGCAGCAGCAGCGATAATTACTTTCCGCCGTGCTCGCCAGCGCACAATAGCCTCCCCGCCCCGCCCCCCCCCCTGTTCCGTCAGCCCACTTTCCTTCGCACCCATTACCTTTTTATCACACCGCGCGACGGCACGTATACATATACAGTTCGGCTCACCTTTTTGCTTATGCCTCATCGACACGCGCTATACCAGCAGCTCGGATACTTTTTCACCGAGACTATTGGAGAATAGATTCGCTGGAGCGAGATTACGCGGGTATATAGCTGGTTTTATGGAATATGATGTTTGCGCTTCTGTTGCTGCGAATGTTTACCTTTTTTCAGGTTATTGGCATGATTTTCGTGGAGCGTGAAAGAAGCCGAGTGTCGGAGAAGCTTGCCATTTTATTATATGAATACGGGGATGAGGATTTGCTCGATAGCAGTTTCAAAGCGATATTTTGGCGCGATAAGCGTTTGTGAAATTGAAATTTTTTATTTGTTGACTGCGGCGAGCATTATTTTATTTCTTTTTTTTTTCTTCAATTTTTTATGTCTTACATATGGAGAATATGAGGTTTTTTAGTTTGATAAGTAATATTTAAGTAATACAAAAAGGCAATAACATAGTATTTATGTATTGTAATATTGTATGCCAAGTGTCATTAAAGTCACAAAACTGAAATAAAAACGTTTGATTGAAAAATTAACGAAGCGAAAAGAAAAGATCTATGCGACTGCTGAATTACCTCATAAACCGGACAAAAAGTCTTCAAGAGCGATGAGCTGTAAAAAGTATTTTCTCATTGTTACCGCGAATATATAATTACTTTCGCCTAATAATACGCACAGGCAAATTCCGCGAAAATAGCAAAAGTTTACGCAAGCGGCTGTATACATAGCGAAAACAATAAGCCATTAAAACGTTCATTACAAACCTGAGAACGCAGAAAAATCTTCGGAGAGCATATACATTGTGAAATCGAAAATTCAAAAATCATTGGAAAGCGCAGAGCCGAGGATCTCGGGAAAGAAAAAGCAGACGAATACAATAGCCTGTCGAAATATTAACAGATGCAAATTTAAAATTGTCCGCAGACAAGAGTATTAAATCCGCGAGACTAGATACCTGAAATCCTGCCTCTCTAGCCCGCGGCCGTGCGTTACTTCCCTGCCTGCACGTATGCCACAAGAGAAGGCAGCCTCATCGGGGCACATACGAATGCAGATGAAAAGCCGGCGCATTTCAAGCGCGAAGCGCTAATTTGTAAGTGTTTGCCAGCACATTCAATGTAAATGCGTGCAGCAGCAGCAGCCGGAACAACGCGATTCGAATTTAAGCTCGCAATATGTATTTCGCGCTGAGGCGCACGCATGTATACATGCATACACTGGAGAGCGTTGGGCAAAATTTGAATGGCCATTGAGGTGCGGAGGCTCGATTCATCGGGCGGAGTCGCATTAAAAAGAAATTTGCCCAACGGCCGAGCTCGAAACAATGAACGCGCCGAGAGGGAAGAGCCGCGGAGGGCAAGAGGGAGGCTGAGGGGGTCGAGGGAATCGATGTCGATCGCGAAACTCCGGAGGACTAAAAATGACAGAGACGAATGGGAGGCCGCCCCCGCGGCAAGATGTATCGCCCGTGGAAGAATAATGACCGCCCACGGTCTACGCTCAACTGCCCCCATTACCGCGAGAGAGCGACTTTTCGCCAACTGAACTTTCCGGCTGCTAGACGCTAACAAGCCTCTGGCAAATTGCTCGCCGATACGCGCCTTTGTAGCGCTCCTAGCTACACACGGCCGCAGTCGTTATAAAGTTTAAGCCGATAAATACATGATGACTCTGCCGCAGAGAGCGTTATTTCATCAACCCAGCCCAGAGCCCTCCTCCACCAGCCGACCCCCAAGCCGCGCACTTGTCAACGCCCGTTATATTTCCCGATTAATAGACGGGCTTATTTAACGGAGGCACGCCTCCATACGATGACGAAGCTTTCATTTATTCTGGATACATTCATTTGGCCAATAGTTATTTAATCATACGGTCGGAAACATTTCGACTTGACTAGCTCGATTTTTTTTCAAATTCCAACCTTAGAATTTGTCTTTTGTTTTTTAATTAAATAATAAGTATTGACGTTTCTTTTATTCGATAAACGTACGTGCATTTTTATCGAGGCATCTGAATTTTAGGAATTTCTTAACCGGCCAACAAAATAACATTTTTACCGAAATTCATTTAAATCGCGAAATTCTTCCGCATATTTCGTAATGTTAGTTTTCAAAAACGTCGCTCTCCCGTAAATTCTGCCGCAGCACGTTCGATGCCGTTTTGTAAGAGAAAGCGAAATTAAATTTGTACCGGGCGAACTAAAAATAGGGGGAAAAAGGAAGGTAATGGAAACAAAAAGATGAAGTATCCCATTTTTCGATAAAGCAGGAGCGCAGGAGCTAAGGGCTAATACGTTAAGAAGCTGGAGAATGTTCAAAGAAACAAGCTACGTGCATGTGTGTACAGTCGAACGATAATTCAAAACGAAAGAAATGCCGCGAAAAATTACTTTTTTATCAGCCGGGATTTATCTTCGTTGAATTGCTTTTAGCGACCTTTTCGCCAAAGTATAAGGCTTATAAATAAAGCGATACACTACAAAGCCTGCAGGAACCAACCATTACCAACAGCGACGTCTCAATCATTTATTTACCTCACTTCTCTCGGGAGAAAAAAGCAATTATTTTCACCTAAAATATATATATATCGATGGTAAAAGGCAATAAATTAAAGCCCAGGGGCAAAATTGACAAACCTAAAATATCTATGCTAGTATGTAAAGCTCACTGTATCAGAAGCTTAAAACTCGTAATCCTGGCTGCGTATATCCACAAGTCGGCCTTAATTTCATCCTGCCACGGAAATTCGCCCGAGCCGCCGAGAGAGAGAGAGAGAGAGAGCTAGACGTGGGGCTCAAAACCCCGGAAAATGTTATCCTCAAACGAATTCATATGCGAGCGTGTGTGGTAAGTGAGTGTGTGGAGGATAGAAGCGCTGCCCCAGTGAGAAATGGAACCGAGCCGAAAACAAGCGCGTCCGTCTGCAAGACGCGCAGCGCCGCCACAACTTTAAGCAAACGTGGGCGCACGTGTGCGCGCGGTGAAGACGTAGGCGGAAAAATAGAGAGGCTTAGAGCTCCGGGATAGGGGGAGAGGGAGGGCGATATCGACGAGGAGGTGTATAGGGGCCGGGGGAGTGAAAGCGAGAGACGCTTTGCACGAGAGGGAGATGGGCGTAGACGGAGCTTTCTGCGCCTGCTCGACGGAACGTCGATCATAGCCGCCGCGTAAATGCAACACGCGCGCGCGTCCTTCGCCCCCACCCAGCCGCCGAGGGGCTTCCTCGGCGCGGCTCCCGTGCTCTTTCCGGCGCTTCCTGCATCCTCGCGGCCACACTGACCTGGATTTCCGGGCGCGTACTGCGAGAGAAAGGGGTGTTGTTGGCCTAGCTAGCGAGACAGCTACAGCCCAAACCATCTACACAGAGCCACAGGCGAGCGTACGCGTCTGTTTTCTCTCTTTATCACTGAATCTCGCTCCTTTTCGAGCGGCCTTGCGAGCGCTCGGGCGCCCCTCTCGCGCATCAATGCCTAGGCCTCGCTCATTATTTGCAGATCCCGCGCGCGCGAAACCACTCGCCCTCCCTCCTTCCCTGCCCCGCTTGCTCCAAAGAAGAAGAAGAAGAGAAGCCGAGTGGGCGAGAAATTTCGAGATGGAGCCTAGCGTAAGCAAGCCGCGGATGAAAGGCTCTATGCGCCTCTACACATGTGTATGTGAATGAGCGCCCGCGTATACGTATGTCTGAGCATGGCGCTCTCTCTCTCTCTCTCTCTCTCTCTCTCTCTCTCTCTGTACACAGCCAGAGCTTTTCTTTTCTGCGCTTTTGCTCCTCTTAGCTCTCTTTCTCTCGGGGGAGCTCTTCTTGCCTATTTCTTACCTCCGGCTTTTTTCTTCTTTCCTTCTCTCTTTCTTTTACCAAAGAGCGTGCGACGACATCTTTGATCGCGTTATTTTTCAAGACGAGCCGGCCGCTGCCGCTGCTACTACTGCGAAACACGCTTTCGCGACCACCCTCCGCCCACTACCTCTCTCTCTTTCACGGTGTAGTTTTATGCAGTTCTTTCTCGTTTTTGCCTAGCGTGAAATATTGATTACGTAATCGCTTGTATTGCAGGCTATTTTTTTCAAAGAGAACGGTCTAGTTGCAATGCCGAGTTACGCTGAGCATTACTCTTACGCTAGTATCCATTTGGGAATAAACGCAAGATTATTATGCTATAAATTCAGAATAAAATTTTCCAAATGTATTGTCAAAAACAATAAAGTCTTAATTTTTTCTTTTTTAAAGCTAACTAAAATGCATTATCCAACTTAAATACATCCCCTCACCTTTTTTACTCTACAAAGATGTCGTAATCAAAATCTTCATTTATTTACGGTTTTTCCAACAAATTGAAAATTATATTTTACTCAAATTTTGTTTCCGCCATTAAACAAAATACATCAATCAAACTTGATAAAAAAAGTCTTAAAAATTGCCAGGATAAAAGAGCTGCAGTAAATGCAGGTGAAAATTAATGATGAAACTATTCAATGGGACAGTCTGAATTATTATCTGAAAACGTCAGCAATAACTCTCGACGTGTACAAAAGCATAAGTTTTTAACGCGGCCATTTCATCGGGATGATCAATGACGGAAGCTGTATAGGTAATGAGCCACTAGCCGAGAGACCATTGGAGAGAGCGAGAGAGAAAGAGATTGCTCGAGTTGCTTATCGGCCACTGCAATTCAAACTCAGAACAGCGTCCGATATACTCGGTTTCGTGAAAGTCGTATAACCACCATTCTTTATTCTTGAACGTACTGATAAGCGTAGCGGGAGGTAAAAACACAGTCACTCGTTAAAATCGCGTTTAATTATTAAAGCGTTAAACGAACATTTATGCCGGGAATATGTATTACCCAAGAAGAATTAACGTTCTCAGAGATTAGAATTTTCTTTAGATAACGTTAGGATTTGTCATTCAAGGTTGAGAGCTGGAGAATGTGCGCAAAAGCAGCAGGAGGGCAGTAGAGGCGCGGGAGGGGAGGGGGGCAGTACAGGCATTTTATTGATAGAGTTTTATAAAATTTTATGGTGGCACATAAACAAGATTAAGAAACTAGAAATGTGTAACAGAGATAAATAGCATTGACCTTGTATACAATGGATTAACTAGACCGTGCGGTTGGTCTAGGTGCGCCGGCGGCCTTGATTCTTTTTTTCTATTGCGCTTTCTCAGAGATAAATTACAATCCATTTTTAAATCGGCGATCTTTATTTCGCTCTTTTCTTTTACCTCGTTAAAACGTAATATCCGACGACTATTCTGTTAATTATAAAATTATAAAAATTATGCAACTCTGGACAATAGTAATTTCAACGTTATGTATACAGCACACTTTTTTCGTTATTCTTCTTCGCAAAGTCTAATAAATACGGAATAAGAGGAACAAGAATAAGATTAAATATTAAACTTTCTCACTGCTCGTACCTCTCGTTATTATACAGCCTCGTCTCGTGCACTTAGAGAAGTGCAGCGCGCAACGTTTGCCAAGTCCAAACAAGTACAACACTCGAGCAAGAAACATGCTTTTAGCAAGTCGCAAGACCGCCTTTCAACCTATTCCACAAGTTCAAACTTTCATTAAATACACCGCACGTAAAAATCAACTCGGCTTTAAACGAGAAAAAAAAGTAATCAATACGACATCTAGTAGCAATCGTGTGCTGACAAGGCAACGGAATCTCAAGCTCTCTTATATCTGGGCAGAGCGGAAATAACGCGAGTCATGTACCCGAGCCACAAATGCACTTTTGCCCCATACTTCACATTTCTCCACGCCAGCCAGTCTTCTCTCTCGCGATTTGCACGTGCGGAATAATTATCTCAGCGGAGCTTGCAAAAGTTCTTTTGCCAAGAAAAAAGATGAGAAACAAAGATAATATGCGCTGGTTGCAATTGAGGGGATAACGGCAATTAGCCAAGCGCGTAGGAGAAAAGCTGGGGAGAGGAGGCAAAGACTCTGGAAATCACGGCATATTCGAGCACGGCTCCTTTGCATTTTATCCACCGAGCCATATTCCGCCAACTCGCGATTTGCTTGCTCTTTAAACCGAGCAGATTAAGCCGGGTGCACTCGTAAAGGGCAATAATCCATATAACGAGGGCAAAAGGTATGTATCGGGAGTGTGGAAAAAAGTCCTTCTCCGGTCTACGGGTTATCAAAACGAACACTAGCCTCGATCGAGCAAGTCCTTCCCACACGAGAGCCAAGCCATTCTCGGTGCTATAGGAGATAGAGGATAGGATCGAGTCGCAGGTGTTTCGAGGAATAAAATCGTACCTGCAGCCAGATCGGGTTGCAGAGTCCTCAGAGAGCAGCCGAGGAACTTGATGTCGCGGCTGTCTGGCAAACGGGCGAGCATGGCCAGGCTCCATTTGGCCGAAGAGGCGAGCAACGAGCTCATTCTCCAGCGCACTTGCGAGTGCAGGAGCCGCAGTACACTTGGGGGATGCAGGTGCGCGAGACTCTGGCTCGATGCGAGGAGAGATGCACGCCGAACAAGCCGGCGAGAGCGTGAAAAAAAAGCAAGCCCCGAGCAAGTGTGCCAAGCCTTCTATTTCGCCCCCCCCCCTCCTTAGAGGCTCCAGCTCCGCGTTACTTGTCGACCTTCCTTCCTCCTCCTTACATCTTTTCGTCGCTATACTTTTTCCGATTCTTTGTTTTTTTTCCTCATCCTCGGCGTGTTCGCTTCACTTTTTTTTAATTCTCTTTTTTTCTCTTTCTCAGCGGTTTTTCAACAGCGAAATTCTTTTTGCGGAAGTATTGCGTTTACGAGTTTTTCTCTTGAACGACGAGAAGGGCCGATGTTTCAGACGAGAAAAAAAAGGTTTTTTCGAATTTGATGATGAAAAAGACGAGTGCTCATTGTGTAGTAAGGTGGTAGAGAAAGGTTTTAACCTAAAAGCTACATTTTCCGATCTGTCGTTATATGTTGAAAATATTAAAATTCGCTAGGAATAATTTGAAGAGCGAGAAAAATTCTGAATAAAGTATATTTAAAGGGAGCTCAAAGTGAGCTACTTTGCATGAAAATAACATTTTTCAAAAAAAAAAAAAAAAAAAAAAAAGTAATAGGCAGCTGTAACAGCGGAGGATAAAAAAAATTTTAAATAACAACTTGTATTCTAATTAGTACAAAAAGTTGTTAAGTGCTGCGGCTCTTGCATTTTATGTACGAGTTTAACAACGAAATAAAAGTTCTTGATGCACGCTCATTGGTTTCTTTGGGGGGCGATATGGCTGAACAATAGTGTCTCAAACTTGGATGAATCTTGATTAACAAAGTGAATAATTATGTTTCTCCGTCAACTTCTCATAGACCTGAAGTAGATGTATTTGTTAGAGGAGATAAACTTTAGAGCCAATTTTTAAGTACTTAGTAACTGCTCCTTCACCATTAAGGACAAAGTTTAAAGTTCTTTTAATTATATTCCGGCAGTCGGCGATCGTTATTGAGATATAAGAATGGAAGCAGTTAAGAGATCTGACAAAGAACTGACATTTGCAAAAAAAAGTTTTCGAATAGATTGTAAAAAGCATCTGGCAAGTAATTATAAAGACGCGAAAATAAGTATAATCTTTTTATAATATGATTTATAATTAACTGTAATGGGAAGGAGTTCAGGATATTATGGGCGCAGGGGGGCAGTGGTCAATCGTAAATATTTTTCATCATTACAATCTCGTATACGTTTGTATTGTATTAAAAAAAAAGTCTAGTAGGATGACCGAGGTTGCACGGTTGAGACCACCATGGTGCTAACTACTGGGGGAAACCTAGTAATTCTAACCGCATCCACGGTTAATTTTATTGTGGTGCTGTAGTACAAATGAGCACTGATGTACTGTGTGTGCGTCGTCGGCTTTGCTCGTTCACCGTCGGTTCAACACGTACAACACAACCTAGTATTATATATCTGTATACAGCATATCGCAAAATGTGCCTCAGAAATAAATGCCTACCAAGAAAACTTTGACTAACCAAGCGCAAAGGTTCAGGCGTCGCATAAGACGTTTTGACATGAAAACTTTAGTACCTTACCTCACAATTTCTTTAGAAAAAGAAAATTTTTGTAGACCGATTGCGCTACTAAATGACCTTTAGTTGATTAAAATGTGAAAATTGAGTCATAATACCCTTGTTTCTCACCATTTTTTTTAATTGCGTTTAACGATGAACGACAATTTTTTGTGAAAAAAATTATTTTATAAACAATATTATTCTCTTGCCTTACTACGTTTCTTCTGCCTATTATCTAAACAAAACGTCGCTATTGTACAACTTGGACGTAAATATCGTGTGAAAATGAATATTGCAAATGATGGTGATTTTTACTTGAATGTAAAACATACGTTATCGGTGATTGTAAGGTATAAGATAATGAATATAATATCGGGCTTTAGAGGATTTGATTTTATGAACGTACGCAAACAACTTTAATGTTCCATAAAGACGCATCTATTGTAGGATATATAACTTAATTGCTCCTTTTTTATAAATTTTGTAAAATTTTTGAAAGAGAAAAGTAACATGCAATTTACAATTTCAGATTTAATGTTGCTTTTCGAGTCGTAAGCTCCCTCACTTACGAATGATTGGTGCATTTAATAATTATACAAAATGTGTAAAGGCTGCAATATTCAAATGCTACGCTGATGTAAAAGGAAATTCAGCTTTTATCCGTTATAAAATTTCAAACTGAATTCCATGAAATTTACTCATTTTTTCTTTTTAGCTATTTCTTCAGTCTCTTCTACGCATATAAAGTGTATTCGAAGTTATTTATTAAACGAGCACATTTTGTAGCTGAGCGAAAATTTTTTTTACTATTTTTTTGTGCTTCAAACTACGAACGGTAGCGCAGATGTGCGCACTTTTTAAACGATGCATTTAATTCGCCTGCGCGCGCAACGTCTGCAATTGCATTTTGCTTTTTCACCTGCACGTGACTGCCTCGTATATAATTCTCATATTTTATACTCACTAAATAGTAATTTGTGATATTCTTTTTTGTCGAAAATAAAGTTTTATTATTTAATTATTGTATGCATCTTGAATTATATCGTGATAACTACGCGCTGGCGGTATTAATTACATAATTATGAGGGTAATTACGTTTTATAAATCATATATCAATATTTGTTAAATGCATAATTTGTATTAAAATGTTTTTAAGCTTGTAAATATGAAATTATAAAACTTTTTCATTTTTATATCACCTGCTAACACTGATTAAATGAGAAAAAAAAATTGAAATTTTTTCAAATTATTAGAGAGCTTTCAAATTTGTTTTAATTATCGCATTTTTAAATTAATTATTAAACAAAATAGCTGCAATATATTCAATTTCGTAATTAACCTTCACTCAAATTTACGAAAATCCAATATTTTTCCAACCAAATTTTTGATTTTACAAACAATTAATGAAATTTACAAACAGGGAATATTTTAATTAAAACGTTCATTAACGTCATATTACGCACCCTTTTTTTTCTATAAATCTCTAATAAATTAGACTATTATCTACTACAGGTTCTCAAAGTGACATTTGATAATAAACTTCCACCGTCGATTTGCTCGAAGGCTCAAGTGTACGTCAAAAAAGCATTGGCATGCCAAGAGCTATCCTCCGTTAAACAGTCAAGGCCTATTAGACGAAAAATGGTGGATGGATAAATCGCAATGCCGTTAATCTTAATCCTAAAGCAAAGTCCAGAGGTGGCCAAGGGGGGGGGGAAGAGGTTTCCTTTTGGGACGAACAACGATTTTTAATTATCGCCTTTACCTTGGCTAGAGAGCATCCACTGCGGCACGAGCGGATCTTCGTTATCTGCATTTTCATTAATGCAAAATAATTTCAGGCCGCTTGATTCGCGCGAATGCCTACATGCTGGAAGAAAGATAATAGGAGCTAGCCTGCGCGCGAGCTATGCGGGCTTCCTCTGATTCAATATGGGGCTTTACACGAGGTCGTTTTACAATTTGAGCGAGCTGGATTTTTTCTTTCTCTCGGGTCCTGAAGTGTTTGTACTTTTAATATTTTAATAAAGGCTTCACGGAAAAGAATGACGAAATTAATTTTATCATTCGTTGAGATTTACCTTGTGTTTATTCATTAGCGCTTATATTACTCGCAAACAATTTGGTAATGTCAAGTAGAGGCTGTTCAAGTTGTAAGGGCCTGTTACTACGGGCTCTCTCTTTGCCTGTGTCAGTCTGACGAGGACTTAAAGTCAAAGTTACTAAATTGAAAGTTCATCAGTTTGCTGGCTAAGTTTGATATTTGAATAATTAGATTTGTTGCAGTTGTTGTATCAGCACACAGAAGTAGATATAAAAAATTGCTATGATCATGATAAAAATTACAATGTTCCGTAGTAAATGGCGGGCATAACAACATTGTGAGAAATTTCGATTTATTTTAATACAATTTTTACTGTGTCACATAGTAAATTTTGGCAAGTCAACTTGTGTCAGGTTAGTTTACGCACTCATATCCGTGCACACACGATGACAAGCGTCATCGTGTGTGCACGTATGTCAATGCAGAAAGATTCCTATTACGTCTAATTTCTTAATGAAATTTGATCTATCTCTGGAAAGAGCTGTACTAAATTATCAAATAATCATTTAATAAGTTTCACAGTAATCGTCCTCTATCAATAACATGATTACATTTAATAATCTTGTTCTTTATACAATGGTAATCACAAGTTGTAGTAGTCCAGATGTTATCTCTGTAGTGGACGGGGATGGTCTCTCGGTAGTGGACAATTTTTTCATTAATATATTATTAACTTATATAATTTATATTTTATATAAAAATAAAGATATTTAAAGTATTTTAATTTATATTAAAAAAGTTAAAATTTCTTCTTTAATTTTTAATCTATAAAAATTATCATGTGAAAAATAAAAATTACATTGAAGACATCATAAACTTTGTTTTGTCAAATAGTAAATTTTAATGTTTTGAGTATATCCGCAGATTACTACGTGACATAGTAATTTTTGTGAGGTTTCTAGTAAATTTTACTAGAATACTTCTCCCAGAGCAAAAGTAGGGGACCTAATCTATTTTGAAATTCAAAATTAATTTTTTAAATTTGACATATTTTTTATATCAACTATTGTGTCTAAGATGAAAAAATATTAAACGTAGTTTTACAACTGTTTCCTTGTAGCTTTTCCATGATTTTTTCGTCAACAAATAAATAAATAACTGTTCACATTTTGATTTGATCGTTGAGCCTAAACCTTGCACATTTTCATCCTGACATTTTCTGTATTTATTTTTCTCCACTTTGTAACGATGTTCCTCCAGAGCGGCTTTTATTTCAACGCGATTTTCAGCCGAATTTTCGGTATAATGCACCCCCTTTTATTTTCCAGCAGATATTATATTCTGCGTTTTAATTATTCCACCGTGTTCATCATAGATAATGCGCTTTTTGTTTGACAAGTTACCGGAAATAATGGCGCGTACTTTTTTAAAATTTCGCACTTCAGCCCACCGCGTGTTCAACATTATCCTTTCCCAGCACTTTATCAAAAGAATTAAATTAAAAAAAAAGAACAGTAGCTCTTTCGTGTACAAAAACTGAAATAAACTTGTTCGCAAAGTATTAATGTCGTTAAATTTTTTTAAAGACCGGCATAATGTTAAAAGAATTCTCGATTAATCTAAGCATCCCAGTTTTTAATTAGAAAATTATTCACCGAAACGATTGGCAAAGTCAGAGGACGGACGAGCCTAAGTCCGCCATATCTCATTAAGTCAAGTAGCATAACGTCGGAAGAGCCTTAAAGTAAACGGCTTTGAAAACGTCCCAGCGAATCTGTGAAGGAGCGACTGACCAAACAAAAATTCAATTAGCGCGATCTTATTAGGAAGAGCGAAGCCTTAATGAAAACCCTAGGAGCGTCCCTCCCCCTCTCCCTCTCTTTGCGACGTCCGTCTAATTTCCTAAACCCATACGTCCAATAAACCGACAATTTTAATTTCCATCTAAAAGAAATCTCTAAGATTACTTTTAGATGGAAATTAGGATTTCTAAGATCTCTAAGATTAATTGAGATCTTAGAAATCCTTAAGATTTCTTTTAGACAGAAATTTAAAATGTGTGTGTGTGTGTGTGTGTGTGTGTGTGTGTGTGTGTGTGTGTGTGTGTGTGTGTGCTATAGGGCGAGTATTGCAATCGGAGCGCCTGCGCCTAAAAACAATAGAAAGTCGCGTGGGACTCACCGTTATTGGAGCGGGCGGTCTGGGACTGTACGACGGGGTTGTTGTTGGCCTCGGTCGCTCCGATGGGCGGAATGACGGACTGCTGCCTGTCGGTCGTGGCGGCGCCCGAACTCGGCTTGGAGGTCGCGCCGCTCGTCGGGTTACAGCTGCCGCTGCTCGTCGTCGTCGCGATGCTCGCGGCTATGCTGCCGGTCGACCAGGAGCTGCAGGTATCGCAGCCCTCGGCCGTGCGGCTGGACAGGCGGCAGCAGGACCAGCGCTTGCCGCTCCAGTAGCCCGTGTGGTAGCGCCCGCTCAGACGTGGATTCTCGCTGCACACTGCAATCAGCCGAGAGACAGAGCCGGCGTTTTATACATGTATATACCGCCATAACGCGCCGCCCCCGCAGGCTCATCTTTCATCGACTGTCAGCCCAACGGCGGCCCTTTTTTCGCCAGAGCTTCGATCACTACGGGGGCTAGAGTTTTTAGACTAATTGCAAAGTGAACGTGGGCTCGGCTTACCGTTGAGGAATTGATTAGGAGGGAGCGGGGTTCTACTGTGATTATGGCCTGTTAAACGCGTTCTAGAGGAGAAATAAAGCTCTTTTCATTTGGCCCTTGTTACATTGATGTTTATATCTGTAGTTTGTAAAGTTATAGTTGTTGGACGAATATTGCGAAAAAATAAAAAGCTATTGTTCGTGGAAATCCTGATTTATTATTTTAACGGAGTTATGTGCCGTTTTTTTATTTATGTATATTTTTTTTATTCATACGCGCCTATTGACTTTTGCGTCCCAGCATCTCCATGAATATATTACATTCTCGACAATGTACTGTCGACTAAATATTCGGGTATACGATTTTTTTACTGTACTATTTTTTTATTTTTTAAATACGTAGATTTGTGGCGACAAATACAAATTTTTCGTTTCTTTTTTACACTACCGCGTATATTTCGAGTTTTATATGGATGAAGGACGTAAAATATTAAAACAGTTAATTTTCAATCAAACATTTTCAATTACATTTTTATTCGCAAAATCAATACGCCCGCACAAAAAGGTATAGAAAAAAGTATATACTAAAAATTTTTGCGAATTTCTATTGCTCATTGTAAAATAAAATATTAAATTGTATTGCGTAGAGATTTCACGAAGCAAAGAAAAAAGTATTACTTTACGCACTACTGAATCTGAATAAATTCATCGCATGTATTGTCATTTGCAATATCCGGTCAACTCGTCTTATTGCACGTTACATTTTTCACACAATAGCTATACTTGTACCGTTTTACCAACAATTCATGTAATCATATTCCTCACTAAAAATAAGAGCCAGCACTTTTTTCCTTGTCAAACTTTGTACCAAATAAAATGCAATAATTTCATCAAGACATAAGAAGCTCCACAAAATTGCAATATTGCTCTACCTCAATATTGCTATTTGCCTTACGTAAAATCCAACATAATAAAACGTTTGATCTGCAACCTCGTAAAAAATTGGAAAAACTTGACCATAAAAATCCTGAGTTCTCAAGCAGTCCTTGCAGAGATCACACCCGTATAAAAATCTAAGGAATCAGGAGGCACATATCCGCTAATTAAACCTTTTCCCCAAGTCCCGACATTTCCCGTCGGTTTATCCCTCCGTGCTTTTTTTTCTTTTTCGCCAACTCTTTACCGCGTACAGGTGGCCGATCGAACTTTTAAACTCGGCACTCTGTGTACTTAAACCGTCCTTTCAATAATTCGCCGAACCCAAGCGCGAATCCTAAAGCCTTTCACTCAAGAAACTTCCTATTCAGTATCTGTCGTGCACAGGCTTAATCCGTCGCTTGAACCGCAGCCACACAGACACAGATCACGCGTCGCGATAGCGGACAAGCGCACTGCCCCTCCCTTCCTCCACCTCCTTCGCCCCCCCCCTCCCGCCGAGCGTCTCCTAAGCCACGACCTGGAAGAGCTTCCGGATTAAGCTTCCAACGGATTGATCCTCGCGGTCAAGCAGTAGCCTTGCTCTACGTGTGCTATCTCACCCCGAGAGGCTGATTGACGCTGAGCCATTGAGTTTTAATCGGACCGCAGAACCAGTTGGCTGCTGTTAGGCCCTTAGTTTGCCTCGCGCCTCCCTCGCGCCTCTTCTGTATCCATCTCTTTCCGGATTACGGCAAATATTGCCCCTCGGCATAGTAATTTGATTGAGAATCTGATGGCTCGGCCCGATATGCCCCTAAGATCCGCCGCGGGGGATGCCTTTATTAATAAACGGCCCGAGAGAGAACAATGCACGAGAACAAGCCTCTAAGCTTTCAGCCATAGCGACTGGATTAATCGAGGTTGGATCATCGCCGAGGCGTTGGATTAACTGCGACTTTTGTAATTCGAGTTTCGGAAGTTGCGCCAACTTCTCCAGCGGCAACTACCTCACTGGCTTTTACGTGAGCTTAACATTTACGAAATTTCCTTCCCTCTTTTTTTTTTTTGTTCGGCAGACTATCGACGCGAGAAGAAACTTCGTTACCGAGGAACTTTTTATAATAATCCGAGAAATTAATCGATTGACTTTATTTAAATTAGTAATCGTTACTAACTTTGATGAGGAATCAAATAATGTTTGGCAATTATTGGTAAACAGTTTTTCATTTTCTTTTCTACCCTCGTCAATGTTGGCAAATACTTATACAGCCATGTTCAAATTCCGCAAGTTTGCTAAAATCCCTGTAGAGTAAGTTGACATATCAGTTTCGGAGCCTTAATTTTGAACGAATCAATTTGAATAAAGAGGAGTCTTTGAAGTCTTGAATTTTAATTTAAAAGGCATTTCGCGTGAAGATGTTGTGATCGATACATTTAAATTTACCTGTGTTATACAACAAAGAATAGCAATTGGCTCACATTTTTAAATTGACTTTGACAAATTCAACGTGCTTTAGCAATTTTAATGATGATTAATAAATATTACTAATAATTTTCATTATTAATACATTGTTTATAAGCTCACACAATTAATTTTTGAAACTAGAATTTTCAAGAAATTTTGTTCTACGACTCAAGTAAAAATCGATCATTTGCTTCTAATTTAATTTATTCGTGACGCAATAATAATAATAAAAAAACTACTTAAAAAATTTCAAGTGCTTATGAAATTTACACACCATTCCATTAACCCTCAGCCTAATACATCGACTTGCGTAAATTAGGACCACAAATAATCTATCGAGACGATAATAAGCCATTCAAATTAACAGACCCAGTAATGCGGCCATTCATCTGGATTTCCAAAGAAACATTTGGTCGAGTAATAAATAGCAAAATAAACGCAGTGACGCGTTTTTATTTTCATAATGTTGAAATTAAAAAAAAAAGTCGTTATCGATATTCTGCACGGAGAGACCAGATCCATAAAAATTATCGTTGTTTTAACGGTAATCGAGGACTGATTCGCTCCCTACCATATTTTTTATATTTTATTTAAGATACAT
>JAPYYQ010002583.1:0-17573 GCA_030522585.1 Anagyrus pseudococci
CTCCTCCCTCCACCTTACCCGCGTCTCTAGCGATGTTGGTCGGAGATGGGCTAATGAGGCCCAGGAGGCTCTAAATTCCGACAACGTTATGGTGCAATATCACGCGTTGGGGCTTTTGTATCAAGCTAGAAAATCAGACAAACATGCAGTGATCAAGCTGGTTAAGAAGCTCATGCGTTCTAGTACCAAAAGCCCTTATGCCACTTGTATGCTAATTAGGATGGCCTGCAAACTCATAGAAGAAGTCGATGATGGATCTGAGTTTTTAGAATTTATTGAATGCTGCATACGACACAAATCAGAGATGGTTGTTTATGAAGCTGCTCATGCTTTGGTTAATCTGGGGAAGAGCGGCACAAGAGAAATAGCATCTGCTATCAGTGTACTCCAGCTATTCTGCGGCTCTCCTAAGCCAGCCCTCAGATTTGCTGCTGTTCGCACACTGAACAAAGTAGCTATGTCTCACCCTGCAGCAGTTACAGCCTGCAATTTGGACTTGGAAAATTTAATTACAGATTCCAATAGATCCATTGCTACTTTGGCTATAACTACTCTCTTGAAAACCGGAGCAGAAAGCTCTGTAGACCGCCTCATGAAACAGATTGCTACATTTGTTTCAGAAATTTCTGATGAATTTAAAGTGGTTGTTGTCCAAGCAATTAGGTACTATTTTTTGTTATTATTATTTTCAAATATAAATATGCTATACTATAATTAAACATTTAATCATCTAAATTTTCCAGGGCTTTATGTCAAAAGTTCCCGCGGAAGCACACAGTTCTTATGAACTTTCTGTCGGCGATGTTGCGAGATGAAGGTGGCTTAGAGTATAAGGCTGCTATTGTCGATACAATTATAGTAGTAATGGAAGGTAATGCTGAAGCTAAAGAAGCAGGGCTCGCACACCTTTGCGAGTTTATAGAGGATTGCGAGCATGTCTCGTTAGCAGTGCGCATTCTTCATCTCCTCGGCCAAGAGGGCCCGACTTCAAAGCAACCTTCACGTTACATTCGCTTCATTTACAACCGTGTGATATTGGAAAGTGCATGTGTGCGTGCTGCCGCGGTTACCGCACTAGCCCATTTTGCAGCTGCCTGCCCAGATCTTTTGCCCAATATTCTTGTACTACTGTCGCGATGTCAGCTTGATTCTGATGATGAAGTGCGTGATCGTGCCACTTATTACTGTACAATTTTACAACAGCAAGCAGATCCGGCTCTCCTGTCTTTGATTCAACCCCCTCAACTGTCTATCCCCAGCCTCGAGCGTGCGCTGCGTAATTATGTGCACTCCCCCATGGATGAAGACTTTGACATTTCACAGGTAATACCATGTTTTTTAATTGTAGTACGTAATTTGTTGAATGTATGACTTTATTTGTGTAAAATATTAAACTTTTGTTATAGATTCCACCAGCACAACTTGTAGAAGAACCAACCCAAGAAATGCTTACTACTATTAAATCTACTCAGCCAAAGTTAACGAGAGAAGAGAGTTATGCAGAGAAGCTATCTCAAGTTCCACAAATAGCAGAAATAATTCGCGATTCTCCTCTCTTTAAGTCTTCACCAACAGTCGACCTTACGGAATCCGAAACCGAATATGTAGTCAAATGTATCAAGCATTGTTTTGCCAATTACCTTATTCTGCAATTTGACTGCTTAAACACCTTGTCTAATCTCATAATGGAGAACGTTCATGTCACGGTTGATACTCAAGACATGTAAGTGCCTTTTGAATCATACAATTTCTAAATGCTAATGGTTTGCAACATATTTAATGTGCTATTAAACTTGCGCAGTTACGAGGTTGTCTGTGAAGTTCCATGTGCTCAATTGCTGTATGACGAGCCGGGTACTACCTACACGGTATTGAAATTTCCTGAAGATGTGCAGTCGACAGTAATTACACTCCCTGCTACACTGCGTTTCATAGCCCACGACTGTGCTCCAGCTGCAACAGTTCCAGAAGATGAAGGATATCAAGAGGAATACATGGTGAGTTATCAAATAATTACACATTGACGATCCTCATTAAGTTTTGTGAAATACTCATATATTTGTAAATTGACGCAGCTTGAAGATTTGGAGATCACTCTGTGTGATCAAGTACGTGGTGGCAACGCCCGCAGTATTGATTTCGGAAGTGCATGGGATTCTGCAGAAGCCCGCAATTTCTTTACTAATGAACAGGTATTTGTGTTGGGTGACGCAGTGACAAGTCTTGAAGCAGCAATACAGAGCCTTGTTGCTTACATTGGTCTCGAACCGGTTGAGCGTTCAGACCGCGTTAAGTCCGGTGCGACGCAACACACTCTTTTGCTGTCGGGAATCTTTCGCGGTGGCAAGGAGATATTGATAAAAACGAGGCTTGCACTCACTGATCACGTTACCATTCAATTCATTGTACGTTCGCAAGATCCTGACGTTGCGGAATTGATCATTTCTTCAGTCGAGTAAATAAAGACCGCAGTCTCCGCAGTGCTATGTAACAAAGTGCTAAGTACTTGACTATCAATTCAGTATATTAAAAAAAAAAGAAAAAAAAAATAGATAAGGGACAGTGAAAAAAAATAAAGCCATTATTAATTATTCTTTATGTTTATGATAATCACAATTTAATTTGGTAACAGTATAAATTTTGTGTTATGAGTAGAAAATGATTATTGTTGTATTTTTACATTGATTTATAAGTGACTATTTATATTAAATAATTACTTTAAAGCTAAAAATGATCACAAAAAAATTTTTTTATTGCTGTCTGTCAATTCCGTTCTTTCATGCATTTTAAAATGTTGAACCACTACTCTACCAACTTAGCTGCAAATGATCCACGTATGAGAAAAAACAAACGAAAAAGTAAAAAAAATAATTTAATGATTTTATATTGTTTTAAAACTGTCAACAATTAACTAAGTTTTGTATATAAACCAATGTAAAGTGGGTTTTAAATATATTTCTAGACTATATCAATGAAAATACGACTCACTATTTTTATTCAATAAATATAATGTTACATTGTAATAACGTTGGGGAATACCATGCCGTTTATATAAACTTTTTCAATAATGCTCAAGTAATAAGAATTTTCATTATCAACGTCAAAATACAAGTTTTTTTGAGCACCTATGATTTTAATTAAAACATTCATACTTCATTTAATATGTCTAATTATTTGTATTAAAATAATTAAACAAGAATCGGTATCGAATTTTTTCAGTTAGATCATTTTCAATTGATACTACACAATTTATTTTTTTTTTTTTTTATTCTTTTTAATAATAGTAACGCAATTTTGAAATAGTCTTCTTTGCATCTATTAGACAATACAGGACATACAATACTTTACATTTAATCTTTACAGTTAAAGTTTGAACAGTGTTGAGAAAACAAAAATTTACGGCGTAATTGTTTTATTTCTTTATTTTTGTACAAAATACTCACTATTTCTAGAGAATTTCTGACACTTTGAGTAAGATGTTTCAGGAAACTATAACGCATCGATGTGCGTTTATTATTAGTGATAAAAGTTGCTGTTAAAAATAATTCAAAATAACGGTAGTAGGCAAAGATACTAAGAAAATCGTTCATTTTCATAATCAACAAAATATTTAAACAATCAAACTTGAAAGAATATAATATTGCAAAAGCCTTCTACTCTCGCAAAGATTTTTTTAATAGTACATTGATGCACAATTTTTCTATACAGCAGCAGAATACAAGATGGTAAGTTAAATTTTACAGTTTAATCAGATCATCTAAAAACATGAAAAATCTATCTCATAAAACATGTTAAGTGACGATCGCACTGTTACCTCAATTTTATATAAAATTTCGCTAATCACATCATTACATTAGCACATCCATCCTATAAGTTGTTCTCTCACTTTTTATATTTCACCCTTACTTATTTCACAGTTTTATCAATATTACTTTTATTTGTTATTTACTCGCACAATTACGCATACATTTTATTTAAAATAATTGCAAATGACATTTGAATGTTCGAGCAAAATAAAAGCTGCTATAAAAATTTTAATTTACACTTGTGATTCAACAAAGTTGCCAACACACTTCGACCTCTTTAAGGACCTGGCCTGGTGCAAAATGAATTTTACAATCATTGAGGTTTAAAAGAAGCGCCTAGACCAGGTCATTAAATAGTTCAATATTGTCGAGGGAAAGATCCATTTGCTCCCGCTTTGCACAAACAATGCGCTCTGCAAGCACATTTTAAAGCTTCGTCACTGAGTTCATCATCTCATTAATCGAAGACTTTTTATGTTATTCAAATATTATTTACAAAATACATATTTCACTAGCCCGTGAATTCATTTACAGAAGTCTTGATTTACATTTGCCGCAGATTCTGCTTCCCGCAAAAATCTGCAATTAGTTCAGATTCTCTTACTACTTTGGAAGAATTGTACGAAGAGATTCTAGTGTTACAAGATAATTAAAGGTTTTAATTAATTTGTATCGAGTCATCATTTTAGATTAGTTTTCGTCAACTTATTATTTACACAATAATTACGTCGAATGTTTAACAATTTTGAGTCATAGAAAAAAAGAAAGATAGTTTAACATGAATTTTTCTCATAGACTCGGTACCGCATGATTCATTAAAAATAAAAGAAATTTAGCAACAACTCTTAGCAAGATAGTAATTTCAATAAAAACTTTTATTTCTAATTGCACAAATGTTCATTTCTTATATTTATATATAAAAAAAAATTCGTTTATTTAATTAAATAAATTATCTAACAATTTTAAAATTTTAAAAATTCCAAGTAGCTTTTACTAACATGTCTTATTTCAGACTATTTCGAGAAAAGACAATGAACGAGTAGAAAGATTTTAGGTGTGAATTGGAATATGAAAATAGGCAAGATTTATATTATTATACTTTATGTCGCGCATTACTATCTATTTTTCATTCTACTTTATCGTTTTACATCAAAGTTTTGGTGATATGTACAAAGATGAATATTTATATAGTCGTTTAATGAATTTTGCATTTTTTCTTTTCTCGTTTTCTTTTGTATTTGTTAATATAATTTTTTATTTAAGGCGATGTAAATGCATCAATTACCGAATAAGTACAAAATTGAAATTTCATTATATGAAATTAGATAATTGATTTGTCAACATTTTAAAACATTACAAAATTATGTTAAAATTAAGCAAACAAATTCACCGAATTACAGACAATTAAATATTGCATCAACTAATAAGGATGACTATAATAATAAGAATAATAGAATATTATAATAATAGTAATATTAATAATAATAAAGCTCCTAAATTGCTGCTCGATTACTTCTGCCCTTGTGTCTCACGCTGCCAGTCTCATACAAGCTCTTTCCGTTGCACAACAGCTATTTTATCGGCGAAACTAATTGATTATTAACACTTTCGGTAAGCTGATGATGCACATACAGCTACATTTAGTTTTTCTTTCCTTTAATAGTTTTCACATGGTTTTGCCTTTTCAGCCAGATCAGTCGTTCTACCTTAAGAGTGAAATGCATACGCGTTACAGTTAATTGATGTTTACATCACTAGCTTTAGTTAGTCTGGTTTACAATGTTATGAATAATTGACTCACACTGGCAGTCATCTCTAATATATTGGCTCAGAAAGACATCATTCCGATGTTGGTGTTGCGTACAGTATCGTAATATTATAAGAAATATAAAATAAAAATCAAGCGAATAAGGCTACGAGTTTTGTAATCAGTTTAAATCTCTCGATACCGTCCTAAGACATCTTTCCGGTCCAATATAATTCAAATTTACACTCAAACTCACTTTTGCACTCTCAATGACAGATCAAGAACAGACATTGTAAAACACATAGACTCTTTCTCTCTCTCTCGCTCTCTACGTCGCTGATTAGGACAACGCGCTTTTCATTAAAATAAATTGAGCAGCGTTCGTTCATCACTGTCGATGTCGATGATCGATCAAGTGTCATGTGCCGAGGGCAGCCGCTGCTCGGCAGCGCCGCGTCAGCTTTACTCACTGTTGGTTTATCGCAAAGTTGAGATTGTAAGTGGCGAGCTCCATGGGCTGGAGAGAGATCTCCTGCAAGCCGTCCTTCAAATACTTCTGAGCCTTAGTGCCGGTGAGGGAGGTCTTGGTCACATTGACCGCGGCCAACTTGTAGAAGGCCGCCTCCTGCGAGAGCTTATCGTACAATGGGCAGTGCTTGATTTGAACGTCGGTGCCGACGCTGCAGCTGTATCCCTGCCTGTGGAGGACCATCAGGGCGTTGCTCGTCGGGTAATGCGGCATTTTCGGATCGTGGTTGGTCCGGAGATTCAACAGGTGCATGTCGCAGGGAAACGTGTGAGCGAGCAGCCTCGTCTCGGGGGCGAGTTTGATTTCCGCCTCCGTGCCGTCGACGACGAATATGTTGACGGGATAGTTTAAGGCATTACTTAATTGATTGGCGAAGAGGGAGGGCTTGGAGAAGCGATCCTTCTTCCCGGGCTCTATGTCCTCGAGCAGCAGCCAGTGCTTGATGACCGTTTTCCGATTGTCCAGCAGTCCCTCGCCCATGCCTCTCGAGTCGTCGTAGAGCGTCCGCCGGTCGAGCATGACCTCGAGCCAGCCGGGCTGATAGCTCGAGGCGCCTTGTGCGTGGTTCACCAGAAGCGTAAGCCTGTGCGAGCTGTCCTCGATGTAGGCGGTCGTCGTGATGGGAAAGTAATTGCCCTCGATGCCTATCCTCTCGACCTTCGTCCGCTTGATCATCTGATGGCCGTTCATGTCGGAGTAAAACTCCGGGGGATCCCCGTTGACGATGTCCGTCTGAATGCGCATGAACATTTCGGTCTCGCGGTTCTTCGGCGGCGTCTCGAAGTCGATGATGTTGCGTATGTGGATGGCCTCGGAGAGTATGCCCTCCTTGTGGTAAATGGCCACGTGATGGGCCAGCAGTTTCCCGTACTCGACGGTCAGCCTCGAGCTCAGGGCGCCGGAGACTATGTAGATCTTCTGATGGGGCGTGTAGGCCTCGAGGACGTCCTTGTCGGTGTCGCGGAGATTCGGGTCGGGCATGAAAAGATAAGCGCCGCTGTGAAACTGGGCCGAGGTGTAGGCGGCAAATTGTAGGCTGCACTGCATTATCTTGCCGCTCGGCTTCTTCGTGACGCGCTTGAGAAAGCCGCTCTGGCCGTCGAACAGCAGCTTCATCCGCTGATTCTCCAGCTGCACGTCGCCGATTTGCATGGGCTTTATGGGGAAGACGTTGTCCTTGCCGCACTTGGAGCAGTAGACCGTGGATATGGCCTCGGGCGGCACCTTGTCGATCTGCTGGATGTAGTAGACGGCTATCGTTAGCGGCTTCAAATCCGCGGCGAACAGCAGGACGTAGACGTCGTGGGTGATGCTCGTCGCGTTCATCGCCGGGGCGATTTGATAGGGAATCGGATTTTTCTGAGAGTCGAGCATTCGCACGCGGTACGTCGACGTTTTCAGCGTTATTATCTCCTGCCTCGGCTGGGCGAGCGAGTTGAACAGGACGATGCGCTTCGTCTCGCGATTGTTCACGTTGATGGGGATCTTCTTGGCGAGCTTCTCGTAGCTGTCCCGATCGGACTCCGAGGAGACGTAGATCTGGCCGGAGCTCGAGTTGGCTTTGCTTTCCGTTGCGGCCAGAGACTGGATGGCGAAGCTCTGGAGGCTGGTCATGTCCGAGATCGACTCGAAGAGCTTGAGAGCGTAGTCCTTCATGACGAAGGACTTGGAAGTGCCGGTTATGGCGTCGTGGTGCTGAAACAGTCCCAAATTCCTTCGGGCCCTCACGAGCTTCTCAAAGTACGTCTCGTACATTTTAATGTCCCTGACCGACTGCTTCGCCACGTTCAGCGCTATCGTGTAGAGTATCTCGGCGGAGCGGAGATTCGCCTCGAGCTCTCGGTCTAGTATCTTCATGTACGGCCGGGTCGTGAAGTAGCCGCTCCAGTAGGCCGGCCTGCCCTCGCTGAAGATGTCCGAGTAAACGAAGAAGTCGCCCTTGAGCGTGGGAAAGCTGCTCATGCGCTTTTGCACCTCGTTGAAGTAATCCTTCGGCGTTCCGAAGATTATTTCGGCGTTGTAATCGTCCTTGCGGCTGTTTATGTAGTCGACGAGAATTTTGTAATTCGTGTACTGTTGGTCCCATTCTATCGGATGGTCGTACCTGCGACGAAACGATAATCCCAAATTAGCCCGAAAATTGTAAAAATAATAAATATAATTACAAGCAATCCTCACCTGAAATCATCGCCCAGCGGTATGAGCACAACGTTGTGCGCAAACAGCGAGCCGGTCTTGAAGTACTGCTCGAGCAGCTGCTCGGCCATAGCCTTAACGTTGTTCGGCGTTATGTCGACGGCCTTTGCCGAGTACTCGGTGTACTCGTTGCGTATCTTGCGAAAGTCGTAATTCAGGCAGACGTGCGGATGGGGCCCGCACGAGTGCTTGATGTTGTAGATGTCGAACGGCTGATTGTGGGTGAGCATGTCCGAGGCGCCGCTCTGGTCCCAAGGCTGCATCCAGATGAAGTCGCCGTATTGCTTCTTCGCGAACCACTGCTTCCAGGCGTAATGGATGCGCTGGATCACGGTGCCGCTCGCGCCGGACGATTTCAGGAGATAGGGTACCGTACTGCCGTGGCCAAACGGATCGACCGACCAGCCCGACTCCGGCATCACGTCCAGGTTGGTTTTCAGCCACTGGTGACCTGAGCAAATCAAGGGAATTGCGTTTTAAAGTTTATACAAACTTTAAAAGAGAATGTTTTTTTTTTAATTTTCAAGTGTTCATCGGAAAGTAATTAAAATTAATTTCAAGAAAGTAATTGAGTTTAAAAAAATCGAAATCCTCGGTAAATCTAAAAAAATAATGAGTTAGAACGACAACTCGCTGAACTGAAAGCTGCTAGAAGCGCTAGTTCGCAAACTTCCTTACTCTCTGTCTGTCTTTCTCGCTCTCTTTCTTACTCTCTCATGCATTATATAGCTAGAGTAAGGAGAGAGAGAGAGATAGAGAGAGAGAGTGGGGGCTCGTTACAAGAGATCTTCCGCTGCATGCCATCGACAGAGCTTTAATTAGAGGTCTACGAAGTTGATAATTACAAGAAGACGTCGCCACTCCCGCCTCTTTTTTACACGAGAGACGGGGAGACATAGTTAGAAAGAGAGAGAGGGAGAGAGAAAGAGGAAGTGAAGTACGATGAGGTAGCATGAGGGGCTTTTAATTCGAGCAAACAAGTAATTACGAGGCGATACCGAATACAGCAGAGCTCTTTCTCTCTCTCACACACTCTCTCGGGCTTATAATAAAAGCCCTGGGCTCTGGGGAGGGAGAGGCAGCTGCTACACCGAGTGCGCTCCAGCGCGAAACGCCAGTCACGTAGGAGTGATTAAAAACTTGCGCCTGTTCCGGTGTAAAGCCATTAATAGCAAAAGGGCCAACCGATGACGAGGGAGGGGGCGGAATGTCTCGTGGCAAGGTTTTCTTTTTCGCGCGAGCTTACAGCGTTCTGTCGCCGAGCGCCCATTCGTCTTGTTGCTTTTTTTTTTATTTTTTATTCTCGCTCTCGCGTCGTTTCTTTTTGCCAATCTTTTTCTTTGCTTCGTTTTATCCCTTTAACGCGATACCGTTATTACGGATACAGGCCCGCGACTAATTGCCGCCCAGCCGTTAATTGATGTTTTGAGTTTTAAGACGGAGGGGGTCGGTGGTACGAGGGGCCCCAGCTGCGCGCGCCGTAATGGATCCTTGGTCTCTCTTTTAACTATCACGTCGTAAAGACGGCTAAAAGAAGCGAGAGATGTATAGATATATCTAGACCGAGAGCTTGCGGCTTTAGCAGATTTACTCGTATTTTAAGTATACAGCTATTTCTTGGATGATTTTTTAAAAAAACTTTTAGGGTTTTTCCACGTAATTACGAGACAAATTGTTGTAAGAGTACACTTGATTAACAAATTTGCTCGTTGGGAAAACTAAAAATTACGCGCAAAGGGGGGGAAGAGCTCTGCTGTCTTTAATTTCGATCTCTCGGCCACGGTAAAATAGAGAAAAGGGTGGAAAAGGCGCGCGTGAGATAGTGCAATTGCGTACGTGTACGCACGCGGGGGGGTATGGAAGTGTACGCCGCGCGAGGGGGAGCTATTATCGGCGCAGCGCTTTTATACAGCGGTAATCGATAACCCATTATTACAAGCCGGCGAAGTTATTTCGTTCCATAAACCTGCCGCGCGGCAAGCAAAGGCCCCCCCCCTCTCTCTTTCCTATCTAGACCGGACAGTTTTATTTTTCGTTCGGGCTTACCGGGCGTTTCTAAAAAAGGGCCACGATTGAAAAATAGCTTTGTTATTTCTGCCCCCCCACCCCCACCTAGTTCCCCTACAATAATACTCATCCGCTCTCCCTCTCATTCGCACTGGAACAAACTCCCCTTTTCCATCCGAGTGGAAATTTTTTCTTTTTTTTTCTCCTTTTTTTTACGAGGGCAAAATACGCACGGTGCTCGCTGATATTTTTTCAGCGCGCAATCGATGATGCTGAAATGGCTTACTCTTTCCCTTTCTCTTCTGGCGATGATAATATACCCTGTACCTCCCCCCAATTCGCTCTTTGAGCTAAAAAGAGACTGATATTCGGTACGAATGGGAACGTAATTGATATTTTGTTGTGATTATACCGATCCTTTAATACGTTTCCCTCTGAATGTAAACTCTCCACGTGAACGTTGTGATGTATTGTAAAAAAAAATGTTCGCGTGCGTCTGTTATTTAAAATGCTCGCTAAACGTTAAATCATTAAGACATTTATGGCTCTGTTAACGCAACAATTAGGATATACAGCACTGCGGGTAGATAATTAAATGATAACGCTATATATTAATTAAGGTGTTAAATCTAGATACACGGAAAACTTAAAAATACTAAATTCATATTATTGGGGGGCAGTCAGTTGAGTGTGATTAAATGTAAAAAGAGAAAATCCGACTTTATGTGGTTATCCTGTGAAGATACGAATTTCATGGGTCGTTATCGCTCACCCAAAAATGTACTTATTTTTTTTACAATTAAATAAAGAAAAAATAGGCGTTGGCGTTATTTTTTGATTAATAGCAGTTGTTTTAGCTTTTACGTAAACTACTATATAGCGGCAAGTTTAAGATAGGGTAATTCACTTTCAAACAGTACGACGACTAGATTTGATAATAATAGACAGACAAATTAGTCCCCGAGGTAGTTACAGTTAGTCCCAGTAACATTACCTTAGACTACTTCTCTTATAAAATTATTACGATTTTCAGTCTCGCGCTAAATTATACAAGTTACGTTTTATATCGTTTATGATTTACTCGTAATGGTGAAAATTTACTACTATTTAAAAATTTTTTTTTTATTTGTCCATTATTCTGTATTTTACAACTTGAAAAATCCTATATCATTAAACCGTTTCTCGCAAAATAAAATGTTTTGGCACCCGAATAGCTCTCTTGTCTCAAAAAAACGCGGTACAGCAAATAGCGAAGAAATTACGTCTTTTCATTCCAAGATTTTTCTTCCCTTCGAATCTATTTGTGAAGAATTCTTTACTCGAAAAGAACCGATTGTTTTTCAAAATATCCCGGTCCATTGTGATAGTTGGAATTTTCAACAAAAAAAAAAAAGTTACCAACAGCTCCGATCTTAGAATTTCTTCAAAAAAACTTTTGAAATTAATCCTCCAATGCGCAGACGGTCAAAAAGTCGAAACAATGCACGTCGCACGGGTCCCGCGTAGTAAACAAAGAAAAAAAAAGAAGAAATCCCAGCTCTCATTGCTTTTAAACCATTTTCTTTGGCTCCTTTAAACTACGAGCCCTTCTGTTTAATTAAGCCTTGCGAGAAGCCTTAATCTTTTAAATGAGCTGAAGCACGCTTGGCTTGGCATTTCTCGAGCAACAGCGGCAGTAGATTTTTAGCTTTCCCAGCTGGCCCAATTCTCTTCGGCGTTTCAGCCGCAATCGTTTCCCTCCGAGTCCTTTCGAGGTTGTCGCAGAGCGGAAAGCGCCATGAACGTAAAAGTCGCCGTTGCCTAATTCTTCGCGACATCGCGGTGGTCTCGCTCGACGAACCGTCACTCTTACATTGCTTATTATCCCCCGATAACTTCCCAATTTTGTTTCCTGCTCTTTAAAATGTCGACAAAATTCTCTATCTATAAATTTTTATTAATTCATTTAATAATAAATTTAATTGAAATCGCAAATTGGTGTCAATCGACGTTCGGCTATTTACAAATAAACACGCAGGCATTGTTGGGTGAAAAAAAAAGTCAGTAATTTCATGGGGGGATGCACAGGTGGTCAGGTGAGCTGTATATGTGTGCGGAACGAATTGGATGTTTAAACAGTACGTAACACTTTAATGATGCCGCATGCAAATAGGTACAAGCAGAGGCAAATTTGGCTAAGTAAGCAAATTGCCATTACCTCGTTATACAGGGCGAAACGGCAGAAATAGTGAAATCGTTCGCCTGATTCGAATCAATTAAACGAGCGAGAGGGGAGCCCTACATACCCTAGCTCCAATTTCCGAACTATTTAATTTTCAAAAGTGGAAGAGCTGACTTATTTAATTTGTTGCTCTCCGTCGTGATTGCTTTAGCCTCGATTTATCCTTAAAAATCAGTAAAATATCCAACTGACCTTATTAGCACGCGTACACGTTTTTTTTCCTACTCTATAATTGACGCTATATTTCAGCGAAACCCTGTAAACGTGAAAACTTAAAACAAAAACTGATGAATAATACATAATGCCCAGATGATCGAGTCCAACTGGCTAGTTGAATTAGCTCTCTCCCCTTTTTCTTCACGCTGGTATATTCTCGAAAAGTGCATTTAGCGATAGGTAGGGAAGCGCGAAGAGAAGGGCCAATCGACGAGCGATCGGCCGCAAAAATCACATTTAATCAGAGCTCACGCTCGATCGCCAGAGACACTTGCAACAGCGGCTCCCTCCTACGACACCTGACGAAGTATATAGCAGCAGTCGGCTGGCGAATGGATTCGGTTACACGTCCGTGCTATATCCGCACCGATTCCATTTCGCCGCCAGCAGCTGTAAATCTCATTGCGCCCTCCCTCTAACACATACACACACACACAGCCACCCATACACACTCTCATACAATTGTCCTCCATCCCTAGCTCCGCAGCCCACCTCGTTACACACTGGCCGTTCTCTCTTTCTCTCGATCCTCCGTTCTCTTTTCTCTCTCTTTTCCCGATTGTCCCTTTTGTTCCTTTTACCCCGCGCGCTCGATCCCCTTTCTTCCTCGCGTCTGGACGACACTCTTTTTTTTACACTCCCCCCCTCAGCAACTTCAGTGGCCTTTCTCTTCGCGCCTTTTTTCCGTCCGCGCCTTGCTACCACTTTAATTTTCTCGTTTTACCGCTCTTTCTCGTTATTCCCTTTTCTCTCTCTCTCTCTCTCTCTCTCTCTCTCTCTCTCTCTCTCTCCGGCCCCTCCCCTTCCTTTCACCCTTACTGCGATTCTTTCTATAGGGGCTTGATTCTATTTTTACTTTTTATCTATTCGCGACACCGTCGTCGGCACACCGCTGCTCGGACCTGGTCTAACTGAAAATACGTTCTTAAACGCTTGCTGGGTAAAGGGGAGGGGGGAAGGGAAGAACGGGTGAGAAGATTTAAGATGGATAAAAAAGAAATTATTAAAGTATCAGGTAAATTACACTGCTAATAGGAAGAAAATTAAATTTTTTAATTCGCTTCAATAAACGTCTATACCTCTGTCGACGCTGCAATAATAGACAATTTTAAACCAGGGCATTGGTAGCTGAAAAAGCCGGGATTAAATTAAACAAATTTTAAATAACCTCGCGATTTAGAAAGCTTACGAGGGCGAGAGTACATTTGATTTGGCGAATGCTCGTTTCGCCCATGGATAAACCCTGTTCCCGTTTATCTATTTTTTTGCCAACTTGTCGTTTTCTTGTTCTATCTTTTTATAGCGGGTCGGTCAAGCTTTTAATTTGATTTCACGCGAGCCGTGGGACGAGCTGACCGGTTGGGTAATAAGCTCCAAAACGAATTGCCAGTTACTCTGTACGTATAAATAATGAAAAACATCGCAATCAAACGCGCTTGCAATCGTAGCAAGGAAATGAATCGATGGTCGTAAGCTTGCATTTTGGAGAAAACAAAGAAATCTTTGTAACGAGGCCAAACAACCGGCAAGTCACTCGAACACGTTAATTCGAACAACATTAGTTCGTGAAATAAACCCATACACAAGCAATAATTCAAGGCAAACAAATCCCATAGAAGAGGTATGTATAAGAAAAGGAAAGCGGCGCAACAACTAAGCCAAACTCATTAGGCAAGCCGCGCCGGCATGGAGAGAGAGAGAGAGTATATCGCAAAGCGAACCTCTTAATCGCTCGGAAATATAACGAACAGATTACATTCGCCGCTGCGCGCCTAATGATTCCGGCTGCCTTGAGATTTAATTACAAGCCGTTCGTCCGCTGCCGTATTACGGAACATTAGCGATATCGCGCCCGCTCGAAATTGCACCTCTCCCCAAACCCCTATTGCCTCCCTCCCTCTGTCTCTCGCTAGCATTGTACCGTTCGGGCTCGGAATAATTTCAACCGACTAATCTCTTACCGTATATCCTCTATGCCCGGCGAGATTTTGCATTCGTGAAAAAGCCATGCCCGCTAGCGATGCTTTTTATCGTTGGTGAACCTTTAGTTTTCGTAGTTCAGGGCTTGATCTACTCTGCGATAGCTCCCACAGTTTTATAATGTTTTTTTTTTTGCTGGGGGAATACCCGCGTTGGGAGAATCGATCGACGGATTAGTTGAATACTTTTCTCCTTTTTTCTGTATATACTTGAGATACAAAGATCCAAGTTAACGTTGCTCGGAAATAAAGCTCTAACGTTGTCTGTTAACGTTGGGATTGCCAGGCAGTTTAGAAAATCAAAGAGCAATAAAAACAGCAAAAATTATAACTCGATGAAGAAGTTGAGCCGAGAGTGAGTATGGAGAGAGAGAGAGAGAGAGAGAGAGAGAGAGGGAGTGGGGCATTTAAAGTGACGTATACAGCAGGAGCAATAATTTGCTCAAGCCAAATAGCAGGAAAGTTGCGATCGACGAAGCAATTAGGACCGGCGTCCATTATTAAGGTCGCGAGCGCCGGGCAAACTTGCCGAATAGCCAAAACGTTGGGCCGCGCGCTACGTCATTAACGCGAAAAGTCGAAGGACGCGCGCATTATGCCCAAGTTGTACGACGAAATTGCGCCGGATCCTGCGAGTGAATGAAAGTTTATTAAGCTCGAGTAGAGAGGGGGGGGGGGGAAGAGCAGGGACGGGGGAGAAGCTTAGCCTCTAGCTATTAAACTACGCTCAAACCTGTACTCGGCTGATTATAACTCATTAGACGCCCACCTATATATACGTAGCGCGGCGTGCATTAACGAAGTTGTCCCGAGGTGAGAGCTTGTCGCAGGGGAGGGAAAGAGCGACGCACTCGTCGACGGCAATTTCCGCGGGTAGGAGAGCGCGTTGTAGCGAGCAGCGGGGGATAATCTAATCGCGCGCGCGGCTGGCTTCCTCCGGACCAGATGCCACGGCGACAAGGGGACAGTTTAAATTTGGCCTTGCAGCGGCACCGATTGGAAGCGCCGGCGAACGCGATTGCTCGAACAATCGCGCGCCGCGCAAGTTCTCATATCGATCTGTGTGCTCATGGAGCTCTGAGGAGTTTCAAGGCTTGGTTCGGCATGTCAGGATGTACATAGTAGCGAGAGATGAGCATCGGTAGATTGGCGCCCTCGAGCGCTAACCATAGCTCCAGATCCATCCGCGTCAATCCCCAGCTGCGGTATTCGGGCCTGGCCAACGCTCCCTCTCTCTCGTTTGTAACGCGCGGCGGCGAAAGTCACGCGGTGCGCTTCTCCTCGCGCGTATAACTCCTCATCGAGGAATCCGATCTATGCTTTAGCTTCAAGAAACTATGCTTACCGCCCAAGGAGCCCCCGGCATGATATTTACTCTTTGGCCCCGCTGCTTTGGCAACTTGAAAATTACCCGACTAAGGTGGTTTGATGCCTGAGCTATTTCAGCTATCCGAGATGTTGCAGCTCATGCCTACGACCTACCCCTCTCGACCCCCCACTTCCGGTAACGTTAAATATTCAAGTTGCGGCGCGTGAACAATATCGTAGCAAACTTCTTCGCGTCTATATATGTACGATTTTCTTCCCCTTCTTTTCCGACTCGCTGGAATTGGAATTCGACGAGTTTACGCCGAAAGCTCCGGATTAATTTGCATACGAAATAAGTTGGCAAGTATTTTTCGTACCGCTCGCGAGGAAGGTAATTCCATTCATTAAAACTTGATCGGTATATTTATTGCCAACGGCTTTTCACGTCCATTTCAATATCCGATGAATGTTGGGTATAGTCGAGGATCCTAACTAAAATTCAAATATTATTTGTCCGTTCTGTTTCGTTTCTTTTACAAAATTAACTGGAGAAACTGAAAATTCGCGTTTCAGCTGAAAAAATCGCCAGAGCTACAAAGAGCAATAACAACAAGCAATCCATTTCACAGGCTTTCGCGTTCAAACCCCGGAAACTTAAATCTCATGAGAGGGTGAGAGAGAAGGACTAGTTCTCGCTGTCCTCTGAACGATTCTCCGACCAACCGCCTTTCCCCCACATCCCCCTCCTCCTTTTGGAAACAAACAATAAAGTATGTACAACGAGCCTGCAATCCAGAGGAAGTAGGTCGCACGCGAGCTTCCCCTCCCCCTCCCCCTTGTGTGACCTCTCACTCTTTGCTAGGCTCTCACATTTCTAATCGAGACGTCGACAATGACGGCCAGGTCGCAGGGCTTTGGAGCCGAAGGCAATTTTCGGCTCGTTTTTACTTCGTGTTTGGCGCATGTATACGTCTCTATGCACGGAGAGGCCTGTTAAAATATTGAGGCTTGCTATTACAATGGCCTACTCGTTACACTATGCTGATAAGGTCTTTGGCTTTTTTTTTCCTTTTTTTTCAAGTACCAGCTTTTCAGAGCAGTTTTTTTTCCTTTTTGAAGATTATTGAAAGGAGCTCCTTGTGCTTTTGAGCTTGATGAGTAAGTCGATTTTGAGCTATTGTGCCGGGGTAAAAAGCCGTGCAATTTGTCCTGGGATACTTGTTCCAATGGATCCGGTAATGATGTCATAAAGTATTAAAGACGAGGATACAGGGTATCCAGTGTCGCTTTATTTCCCTCACCTGCGCTCTTTTTCGTTTATTTTTTTTTCAAGACACGGTTATTAACCGGGATCGTAAATTTCGCGACGAAGTCTAAAACGACGTAAGTTTTTCATCTCGATGATTCATCATTGAATTACCACCCGAGCTAAATGACAAAGTTACGAAATATCCACATAACTTTACGTTAACCCATTAAATCCTGAGCCGAATCTAGGCGAGATAGCATCCATCTAACTATCTGAACCGTGTCTTTTTGTAAAAAAAAAATACCCCTATTTTTT
>JAPYYQ010002584.1:0-17550 GCA_030522585.1 Anagyrus pseudococci
TATATGTTTACTGTTATTATTTTATTTCGAGTGATAATATAATTAAATGATTGTCTAGTTTGGTTCTTAATCATAATCGTCTCTACGGTTTTTGGAGCAAACTTGTTTTGATCTCGAATCCAGCGTGCTCATTTATTTTGAGTTTAATAAAACTTTGCTTTTTATGAATGTTGAGTATGTTAATAAATAAAAAAAAGAGGAACTTTATGTTTCTGTTGACAAATTGTTTGTGTATTGAAATCCTGAGTACTTTCAATTTTTCTTGGAGTGATAAAATTGATATTGCTCTTAATAACTGTTTTATGTAACCATAATTTAAATAATTTATGTTGATTTTAAGTGAAACGATAAAATTCCAACGATTTAAAAATGTATAGAGCTAATTTGAAGTTACATACATTAACTGTTCATTATTATTTTTCAGAATGGCTGACCGCTTGGATCTAGTCATATTTGGTGCAACTGGCTTTACAGGTAAATACACTGTAAAAGAAGCAGCTCGCTTAGCCAAAGATAAACCTTTTACTTGGGGTGTTGCTGGTAGACGCAAAGAAGCCTTAGAATCAATAGTTAAAAAATTTGCTCCAGAATCAGGTAAATTTTAAACATTTAAATAGCTTCTTTCTTTTCAAATAGCATTTAGTTGAGTTAAGTATGTGTTATTACATATGTCTTTATTTATTTTTTGCAGATAATGTTCGCATTATAGAAGCTGATTTGAAAGATGAAGAATCTCTTAAAAAGATGGCTGAACAAGCCAAAGTTGTTGTAAACTGTGCTGGTCCGTACAGATTTTACGGTGAGCCAGTCATTAAAGCATGTATAGCTGCTAAAACACATCATGTTGATGTCAGTGGGGAACCACAGGTACGAAAAAAAAGGATTTCATCATTTAAATTACATTAATTAATTATGTTTATTGAAAATAACTTATTTATTTTGTTTGTAGTACATGGAAAGAATGCAATTACAATACGACAAGGCCGCGCAAGACGCTGGCATATACATTGTGAGCGCTTGTGGTTTTGATAGTATTCCCTGTGATCTAGGCATAGTTTTTGTACAGGATAAATTTGAAGGCGAAGTTAATACTATTGAAACTTATTTAAATTCTTGGACTACCAAGAACGTTAGAGGATCAGCTCTTAACTATGGTACCTGGGAATCAGCAGTCTACGGAGCAGCTCATGCTAATGAACTGCGGGCCTTACGTACTAAGCTATACCCCGAAAAATTGCCAGAATTTAAGCCAAGGCTAAAATCAAAGTAAATATATTATTGTAAATACATTATTGTAAACTTTTATTCATATCTTTTTACTATCTTATGATTCAAAACATTTCTTTGAATATCAGAGGAGTACATCGTAGTGCCATATCAGAAGGATGGTCTACAATTTTTCCAGGTTCTGACCGATCTGTGTCTCTTAGATCTCAGCGATTTTTCTATGAAAAATACAAGCAAAGACCTGTTCAGGTACAAACTTATATTACTTTTAAGTAAGTTGATTTACATTTGAATTTGCAATGCAGAAATTATTAATAGGCTACTGATTACATTACATTTTTTCTTGTAGGTCATTTTTTACTTTTGTAACAACAGCAATAGTAGGAGGAGTGTTTCTGACGTTATCAAAATCTGAATTTGGACGCAGTTTATTATTAAAGGTATAATTTGATATTTTGTTATTTTAAACTTGATGTAGCTCATAACTAACAATCACATATAACTTTATTTATACATAGTACCCAAGGCTGTTTTCTGCTGGACTAGTCAGTACTGACAATCCAAAACCAGAAGTGGTAGAAAATACCCATTTTTCTATAACTTTCATTGCTAAGGGTTGGACTGAAAAATTATCAGAACCCACAGATGAACATAAAGAACCTCCAAATAAGGAAATGATTGCTAAAGTATCTGGTGTTAATCCAGGATATGGTGCAACTTGTACTACCCTTATGTTGTCAGCTTTAACAATTTTGAGAGAATCAAATAAAATGTATAACAAGTTAGTATTTATAAATTATTTATAATTGGAAATTTATCTGTTGCCGATTTGTTATATTTATTAATAACAATTTTATTTATTGCAGTGGTGGCGTTTATCCCCCAGGAGCGGCCTTTTCCAAAACCTCAATGATAGAACAATTAACCAAAAATAACTTGAAATTCGAAGTTATTTCGACTATTGATACGTAAGAAATTTTATTACCAAAAAGTTTATAATCTTATATCGTTAAAAAATTATTCTACTTAACAAATTTTAAAGTATTGAAAATGACTTCAGACCTATAAGATTTTCGTTTAATTTACCAAAAACATTCAGAATTTCAGTTTAATGATGAAAAACATTATAATATTAATTTTCTTTATATTTTATTGACATAAGTGTATCATTTTCAGTTTGAATAACGGAGCGAACATTAATGTTCTGGGGTCAGAAAGTCAATTTAAAGTACTTTCTAAATTATGACAGAACTAAGCAGTTTTTCAGTATAACATAAAATATTTTTATAAAGTAGTTTTTTATATTTGCATAAATCATTGCGAAACGTTTGAACTGCACAACATTTTACTAAAAGAGTGATAAATAAGCTTTAAAAAATAGATTTCTGAATCTTCTCAATTAGTGCTTAATATTTTTCAATTTCTTTGAAAATACGTTGATAAGCTTTCTGTACTTGAAAGAGAATAGCTTTAAATTTATAAAGATTAATGTATCGAGATAGCTTCTAAAGCTTAGCATTTAGAATGTTACATAACATTACTGCAAAGCAGTGTTATATCGTTACAATTTAACTTTTCTCAAAGTTTGTATAATATAATAATCATATAATTATGTTTTTATGCTGTTTTAGTATAGATTTTTATTATGGATATATTATTAAAATAAATATTTACTGCATTGGTAGAATTACTCTTATTTTTAATCCTTTGCACTCAATTCATTTCAAAGAAATATTTAAATTCTAACACACGAGATTAGTTTCTTCTTTTCCTTTTCATTCAATTAAATTTTTACGTTTAACATTTTTATTCAAATTAAGACGGAGATCTTTGCCTTGGATTAACAACTCTTTATATAATATTTTAACATTCCTTTCCGAAAACCGTTAGTAGAGATTATGAAAAAGTTATCGTTCTTAGAAATACACTTTCATTGATTCCAATTATTAATAAGGTAGAGCCGCTTTGAGAACAATCTTAATACTCAGAAATTAAAAATCCCCACGTTTGATGACCTCTATTTAGTTCATGTCTTTACACACGTGCATGCATTCGCGTTACCTTACGTCAGAGGAAAATACCCAATGAATCCTTTAAGAAAAATCCATTGATCATACTATGCAATTAGTATTTCACTGTATAGTGTATAACTATTAAAATAAAAAAAATATAGATCAAGCAACTTCAAGGGCTTTTAGAAATCCAGCTGCAATTAAAAGATTACAGGACATTATAGGAGGGCAGCGAAGAAACAAAGCTGAAAATCCACATGAAATTTCCTAAAATCTTGCCTTCACTTTCGAATTTGTTAAAAGTCCTTCAAATGACCGAGGCGATATAGAGCTATCTTTAACGAGCGTAACTCATTCCTCAAGCCGACGTGTAGCACGTGCGGCGTGTAATGGCGCGGCGAGTATGAAAACCTTCACCTTAGCTCTCGCCTCGCTCCTGTTCCCCCGTTTATTATGAAAAAATGACGAAGAAGAAGAAAAAAAAAGGCTAGAAAAGAAATAAGACCTCGGAGATTTCGAGTCTATCCAAGCAGATAATTCGTACCTACTTCCAAGCTATCAATTCCATTGACAAGGATTTTTCTTCTCGGCCGATCACGTGCTGCTTGTGGTGTTTGAAGAAGAAGAAAAAAGGAGACGCCGCGATTAGCTCTAGATTAACATTATAATTAGAGTAGCCTATCGGACAGCGTGTTTATTAATCGTGATTTGTTTATTATTCGCGTTAGACGTTTTTGCTTATGCAGACGCGATTTTGACCCCCCAACGAGACGAGAAGCGAGCGCGAAGATAAAACCGGTTATCGAGAGAGGCGCGGTATAGCCTCTTGTGCTGAACTAGCTGTAAGCATATGTCTACAACAACAACAAATCTTCCGTTTCATGTTTTTTCTTCTTTTATTTTTAATATTTTTGGATAATTAGACACAGATTGTCGAGTTAAAAATAAAACTCCTGTAATACGAAAAACAAAAAGGTTTAAACTAATCAAAGATAATAATGCACGTATAGAGGAGAATCATTGAATTATCCTCATTACTATACTTGCCGCAGCATGCCTTTTTTTTAAAAAAAAAAAAGATCCCGCAATAGGCCGATCGGCTTGCAGCAGCTAGACCGCAGCATCCATATCTAATCGATACTGCACTAATCGACCTTGAACTCCCCCGAGTCTAAACGCTTTGAAAGCGAAAAAGGAGGGTCGCGATTTCCGCTCTCGAGCGAAAAAAAATGAAAACAACAATTAATCTGAATGGCAAGTGGTTGGCGACTGGGAGAGGAGGGAGTAAGGATCAAAGAGTTTCCACTGGCGGATGAGAAGGAAGATGCTGCCGGCACTGCCGCGCATGCAGGGGGGCGAAATATATCACGAGCAAAAGAGAGAGAGAGAGAGAGAGAGAGAGAGAGAGAGAGAGAGAGAGAGAGAGAGAGAGAGTAATAATATTTGAGCTGCTCGGCTGCAGCGCCGCTCTTGAATATTATCTCGGGAGGGGTGGTGGGGTGGGTTGCGGTGGAGGGGAGGGCGAGAGCTTCCGCGTTTCCGCGGGCTTGAGAGAGCAGCGGCGCGCCGGGTATATAGTTCGAGACCGGCTGCGCCCGAGGAGCGAGTGCTCGTGGCCCCGTGTACGCGGCTAGTGTGTCTTTTTATCCGCTCCGCTGCTTATTCGGCCCATTGCGCGCGTACCTTGCAGGGGCACGAGACAAGAGAGACAGTATTATAAGCAACGGGAGAAGGAGAAACCGAGAGGACATTTATATACCATACAGCCTTGCGTCATGAAGCCGGAGAATGGTTCGTGCCAGAATGGCAAGAAAGACGGCAATAATACCGCTGTTGTCGCCACTAGATCAGGTTTGCACCCTCCTATTTCTTCTTATAGCTTCTTTTTTCTTATTTTTTTTCCTCGTGCCGATGATCTACCGATTGCCTATGACAATTTAGCTTAGCTGCGGGCTGGGGAAGGGAGCGGAAATATCGCTATAAATCGTTATAACCTTCATTGAGACTTGAACTAAATAAGACGGATGTGAAATCGCAAGCTCTACAAAGAGCGCAAGTATAAATGTTGCAATTGCCAAAGCGCCGGGCGATTAAGCGAGAGAGGAACAGCTGAAAGAGCGATATAGCAACAAAATTACTCAAGATGCCAACACGAGCCAGTGTGTATCGTTATCTCCCCGAGAATATAACGCCGTCAACATAACATGGAACTTTCAGACCGACAAAGCCGAATATCGTGACGTATGCAAAAGCTCCTATCGCTCTCTTTCCGAGCTCTTCACTCGCGTCCAGACGCGATATAAAAAATCGGCGTGTGTGTATATAGACTTAGAGAGATAGGCGTTAACAAACGAGCCGATTCTCGTAAGCAGCTGTTCGCATATGAACGCGCGTGTATCATGTCTCGGGCGAAAACGTCGAGAGATCGCGGCCGGACGGTGAGTATCGATTTTCGGCCGCAAAAGATGCCGTTGAGCACGAGCCTCCCGTGACGCGCGAGAAAGCCGAGACACGTGCGGCTACCAGTGGATCGTTCTCCTTCTGCTCTTTCCCTCTCGAGAGAGAACGAGAAAGAGAGGTATCGCGCACCGATCGCGCGTCTCTGAGAGATGACGGCAGATATAGCGTTACAGCAGCCTATAATGATCGACGCGGGATTCCAAGCGTCCAGTCATGCCGATCCACACGTGCTATACTTTAATTCAATCTAGTGAAGGCCGCTGCCGCACTTGTTGCTTACGCGACGGGCTTGCTCTTGGATTCGAAGGTGATGATGCGTTACGTGCGTTATACCTTCTGTTTTCTTCTTTTCCTTCTCTCCCTGCTCTCGCTCTTTTTTCCCCTCATTTTCTAATTGACCCGATAATTTATGGATATCTCGCCAATTAACAATATACATTTGCATACTGATAATATTGATCTGTCGTAATCAAGTATATGTTGATGTATATAGTATAAGAGAAGTCTTTGATGTATGTAGTCGTTGAAAAGCGAAAGATAAGCTTATGGCTTTATAAATAATTGATATATAAAACAACTTTTTCATAAAGTCCATTAAACCAATCGAAATGTCATTCATTGATATAATAAAAGAAAAAAGAATCGCTTACGCATACACGTCAATTCACACGAAACACTTCAGCTGCAATCTTCACCCCTTTTGTATTTTCTATGAGTACTCTGAAATTTTACCGAAAGCTCAAAACATTAAACGCATAAAAAAATGTAAAAATATAAAAATGGAGAAACAGAAGCGTGAGAGACAGGAAAAAAGGTGAAGCAAGCGATCGAGTTTGAGGTATCAGGGTTTCCCAAGCGCAGTACAGTCTCTCGATTTACACTTGGTACCGCTAAGCCGGCGTCCATACGTACACAAACTCCATTCCGCGAGAAAATCGCGGAGAGGAGTTTAAGCCTATATGCTCACAGAGAGGGAGATTGAATGGTCGAAAGAGGGCGCGGGCCTGTGACAAATCATATTACGCGAGAAACAGAGAGAGAGAGAGAGAGAGAGAGAGAGAGAGAGAGAGAGCAACGCGAGATACCCGTCCAACCGCCCTCTCGGTTTTTCCTACGCGCGTATATGCACGTGCAACAAGCGGGAGAGGCAGTTGCGCGTCCGTTGCGCAAAATAGGCAAGCAGCAGCCGATCGCGTGTCTCCGCGCTTCTCCGATTTCCGACCCTACGCGCAATGCGATGACCGTGCGAGATTCTTGCCCGATTTTTCCTCCCACCAGCCTCTCCCTATACATGTTACTTCACTCCTTGCAAGATCAGGCCGTGCTCCAGTATATCTTTATACTTTTCGGCGATCCTCAAATTCTTACCGATTTTTCATCCGATTTCTTTTCTTTTTTGTCGTTATATGCAGTCCCGCGTTGTCTTTTTTATTATTGCTAATTCATTCGAGGGAGTTAGAGTCTCGCTTATACAACGGAATATCTACATAAATAATTAAGCTATATCACGCGTGCGCAACTTATCTAACGCGCGTTACGTGCGTATACCGATCGCTTATACCCTGCGCTATGTACCTTGCCGTACAGCGCATCTCATTATTATCAAATCAGCGACAAAAATTCAAAGCGCCAAGTCCGCTAATCATGGATATTCCATATCCTCCCGTTAATTTTTAGATTAATAGAAAAAAAAAGATGGGCGGGAGGGGGGGGGGGAGGGGGTAAAAAGTAGTAGGAATAGAGAATCGTTTATGTAAGTAGATCTTGGATTTCGCGTTTTGCAATTGCCGGACGACACAATGTTCTCGAGGCTGCGACGTCGTCGCGTAATGCAGGTTATTAAAGTGAGATACCACTTTTATCACTTGCATTTCATTTGCATGCGAGATTGATTCGGACTCCGGCTGCGCGTTTATTAGTCCGTTCTTTCGTAAGTTTATTCTACTTTTTTTTTGTTGTTGTTTGCCTCTCCGACTCCTTCTCTTAATCGCTAATCAGTCGGGAGACGAACTATTATTTCAATACATCGATATACTTGTCTAATTGGACGATCGATTTCGTGTTATTGCTTGATTATTCTTTTTCGTTGCATCTCCCTTGGATATTTTGTGAGTCGATGTTTTGACTTGGTATAGTGCCGTGGGTCGATACTACTTGTACGCAATGCAGTTGTTGAACAATTGCATTCGATAAACGATAAATCGAGGAGGGGTATATAGGAAATAAATAATCAATAACGCTTCAACTAAAAAACAAGATTGGCATGATTATCGTAAATTTGAAAGGTTATTTTACTTTGTAATAAACTTTCCCAATTGTTCATAATTTGTTTGTCTTTTCTTCCTTTTTCTGGACGATCCCTTTAGATCAAAAGTAAGAGAAAAAAATGAACTTGACATTCTTTAGCTTGGTAACATGATTTATCCAGTCTAAGCAGATCATTCTGTTTTCTTAACATTCTTTTCTTTCTTTATGTAACAATCGTTGACCCTGTAGAATGTAATATCGAGTGCGTGAGGTGCTCGTGATCGGTACTACTTAAAATTACGCCTCGAGGGGGTATTGTTCTTTAAGCTTTTTGACACGCTATGATTAACCGATCGTTTTCTCGAGAAACGATTTTAAACAAGAAACATATAAAAAAGGAAAAAGAAAACAAGTAAGATACGCATTTTACGCATTTGAATCATCCATGAGTTTATTTATAGATAACTAACGCCGGGGATTTATCCTCCTTTTATCCCGATGACGTCTTTGTAAAAAGGAAGAAGGAAATTTCCTGTTCCACATTTTCCGAAGAGAAAAAAACGCTCATTCGCTTCGCCTGGATCTTACATCAACTTTTTTCGTAAAAAGAAAGTTACACTTACGAAACTCTTACGAATTTCCTTCCTTCCGTTCTCCAAGTCACGTAGGCAACGATCGCAAAACATAAATCCCGACACCTTCACTTTATAGAATGTCCAACAATAAAGTAAAAAAAAAAAGGAACAAAAAAAAAGGCCGAAAGCACGTCAAAGAGGTGTCGAGAGACTGGTAAAAAGAAAAAGAAAGAAATCGAGGAGTATCGAGTAACCGGTGTTTCTCTCATTTTTTTTCTTATCCACCGCGTCCGTCTTTCTCAACTCCTTTTCCTCGTGACGAAGAGGTTGTCATCGACCGCGAGTATGCTGGAGAGGAGGTCGCGTGTTAGCGTCGTTTCGCGATCGCTCCGAGGACCCAGGGAAATCGGTTAATTCGCAATGCGATCTGGTGCAGGCACTGGCTCGGCAAAGTTCTCAACTAGGCTACACCACGAATACTAAGAGAAAAAATCGGTTGAAAAATCGACGGCTCATTTCGCACAGGCGATAATCAATTAGAACTACGAATTTAGAACGATAAGTAGTAATGTCTCAAGCGTTGGCCCGAGTTAGCCCCTGTCCATCTAAGTCATTGCTATCGCTCTAATGACTGCCCCCTCCCCCAGCCCCCAGCCCTGACGAAACACATAGCCCATTTTCATAAGCCGTAGCAAAGGCATCGCTCTCGATCTACATATATCCAGCTTAGAAGCGCCAGCGAATCGTTTTTTCTTTACGGCGCGCCTCGAAAAATCGCCACTGCGTAGCCAAATCAGGCGCGATAACAAGCTCTCCCTCCTCTCTCGTACAATTGTCAGCAAAAGAGAATATAATACGTGGCCTTTGACTGCGAAAATATAGAAGGAAAAATGTCGAGCCGATTGATAGGAGCGCGGCGGCCTCCCTCGAAGACCCGAGCAAATTTTTTAGGGGTTACGTAAATGTGTACATGCGTGCGTGGATGCGCTATCGTACGTAGCACCGCAGAGAGCGCGATATAGGAGCTCTGCTCGGGCTCTCTCCCGCTGCTCTTCTTGTTTCGACTTATCTTATAGCGCGAGACTTGCATCACTTGGGCCCTGCGCGCGCGCGCGTTCTCTTTGCGCCTCGTGCCAACATTTTATATGTTTATATGCGCACGCGTTTACGCGAGCGCCTCCTCGGGGTCTTAAACGTTACGCAAGCTCCCATCGCGCGCCGGCGATAAATTTATTTGTTATACACACGCACGTACGTACGTACACACACACACACACACACACACCTTGAGCTGCGGATTCTTATAAAACGGATAATTTTTCTTGCGCCTGACTAAGGATACGGCTTTAGCTATTCGACTTTTTTCTTTTCTTTCTCTCTCTCTCTCTCTCTCTCTCTCTCTCTCTCTCTCTCTCTCTCTCCTCACCGGATGAAAAGTCCTCTATCTCTCGCGGCATATTCTGCTCGTCTTAAAGCCCGGGATTCAGGTCAATGCTGACCGTTCAATCGCATCTTGCGATTCTTTTTGAGCATATGTGGATTGCGCGTGTTTTTTATCTTCTTCTAATACACGAAGATAATTATATTGTATACAATTGTTAGTTCGCATTCTTTGATTTGATTTATTTTGCAATGGGCTGCGAAACGATTCCAATGAAATATCCATGTATCCTCGAGGGCACGTGTGATGCTGAATCCAGGCGAATATCGTTAAAAAATCATTTTCAACATAGACTCAACTTTGATAAAAGTTGAAAAAATCTCGAAAAAAAAATTTTTCATCTGGTAAATGGCAAAGCGTTAATCGCAGTCCCATTATCTTTGACTTCGCCCCCGCGCAAACGGCGCTGACGCAATTCTCGCCCTCTGCGGGCGATGCACAGAGAGCCCTCTCCCCCCCTGTGTCAGGAGTAGCGGTGTCTGGGATAGATTTTCCGAGGACGTCGCGCTGCATGCTGCCGTCGCTATACTGCTGCCCTGGTAAGAGGGGGGGGGGAGGGGAACAAGAGCAGAACGCGAGAAGTAGGAGGATGAGGAGGAGGAGGAGAAGGTGGAGTAGAAGGGGGAGGAGCCGAGGCAGAGGGAGAGTAGGAAAGGTGTATGTGTGGGGGCCGCGCGCGCACTCCCAGCAGCTCAGTCGCAGCGCGTCACTCCAACCGAGCGCCACGCTTCTCTATCTCTCTCGCCCGCTAACTCTGACTGAGTGCTACCCTTCCTATATACCGTACTAGCATCGATCGATTCCGGCCAGTCCCGGACTATTATACCAAGCGCACCGGCAGCTCCCACGACGACTTTAATCGTAGACACTTATTGCTGACAGGTGACGATTTCTTCTCGTTTACCCCTACATACACTTATAATTCTCGCCGCGAGCTTGTCACTCCTTGAGATGGTTTCTTTTTTTTCACTTGCTTGCGCCCGAATAATGGGGGTTGATTACTTTGGATTCGGATATCTGTTGCGCGCCGCGATTTTACAATGTTGCTGATACGCTTGATTTTCTTTTTTTACGATTTTTTTAAACGCGAATATTTATACAGAGAATTTTTGAGTTTATCGATTTGTGCTACAGGTTGCTATGATAAATACTATGCTCATTGCCGAGTTATTTCAAAATAATTGGGAATTTTTCATGAATTTTTAACTCATTAAACAACGAAGTTAATATGTAAAAATACAATTAAACAAGTATGAGAATGTCAAAATAATAAATGTCAATTTTCCCAATAAAATACTTAGAACTTCAATGAAAGTAAATCAAAGAAGAAAACCCAAAAATTCTCATTGAGCAATAAGAAACGATACGATCCAAAAGTAAAAACACTCGTAACGTATCACCTGTCAAATACACGTATCTACAGCGCGGGAAATCCCAGCCGTATAGCGGTTTGATTCGTTTTCGTTTAAAGGCATGCCTTAAAAAAAAGTAAAAACAAAAAATAAGACTCGGCTTTAAAAATCCTTTGTGCCTGCCGGGCTTTCTCGGTAATTCGTCCAAGGCCGAGGACAATCGATACGTTACGGGCCCGGTTCGCTTAGATGGCAACAGGTCGGCGTGTTTTCCGAGACACACCAATAGCCCCTTCGATCTGGATCAAATTGATTTGAGGCGATGCACAAGCAAAAAAGAAAAAGAAACTCATCTCGGGGCGGTAAGCAAAAAAGCTCCCCGCTGTGAAAAGCCACTTTCACCAGGCGTTAACCCTCACGGCAGCTCAGTCCTCAGCGAAGCCCGGTTATTCGTACGATAACAGCAACGAGCCAAGATGAACGGAATAATCGAGGAGGATAAGAAAAAGTCGGCCGTCGAGGCTAAGAAGCCCGGCCCGCTGCGCAACGTCTCCTGGGGCAACGAGCCCGCTGTTGATGGATCTGACATCGAGGTGCCCGGCACCCCGAGAACGCCCAGGACCTCCACTACCCCAGGTAGAACGCGCACTTTACCCCAGTTTCCCTCAAACTTTTGCTATAACGAATTTTCCTGGGCTTGCGAATCCTCGCTGATCTAAATAGTCAGATATTCAACCCCTAAACCAACAGTAGCTCCGTAAACTTTAGTTCATCACCAAAATTCATTTACCCTACACGCTCCCTAATTAATTTTCTGTTATACAATAAAATTTCATCCAAAAAAAAAGGAATGAAAAAAAGAATCAAAATCGTAACGCACGATCAATCATTCACAAAAGAAAAACATTGTTGTGCAATTGATCGTCTAAGACGTGAAAAATAATAAAAAAAAGAACGTAAGCAACAAGTACGACAAGCATCAATTATATATCAACGCGTTTATAAATTGAGAAGCGGAACGAATCTCTAACGAGATCCTCATTGCTTTGCGCGAATAAAAATCTCGGATAAGAGGGGCTATTAAACGCTCTTCAATATTCATAGGTCGCGCGCGTGAAGAAAAAAAGAACGGTGAGCGCTATCAAGATCAAGCGCTGCTCGGGCTTTGGGAGAGCGCGCGGCACGCGGTGATTTTTACTACGCACGCTTCATTCATTACGAGAAGCCTCCTCTCTCGCTCGGATGGCCAATGCTAATTTCTATGCCGAGCGATAGCCTTCGCCTGTCGCCGATAACACTCAGATTCCCTCTGATTACATCTCCCTTTTTGTTTCTATGTCATCGTTGTTGTTGTTGTTGTTGTTGTTAATATTTGAGGCTTTTGTTGATCGAAAGCAATGATGATTTAGTTATGAGCTTGGTGTTACGGCACAAGCGCGAAAACTCAGGCGCGGCCTAGATTTTCGCAGATCCGCGACATGTGCAATCAAACGGTATTACGTGATATTGGACTTTCGACGTTACTTTCGCAATTCGGGGTCGCTGAAGATAAGACGAAATCTAAAAAAGAATATGCGCTCATGAAACAACTATGCAGGGAGGGCAGAGGGTAGAGGTCAGTGAAAAACCAGAGGAAGATGAATTTCTCGGCCAGTGGAGCTTGCGAGAACGAGAGCACAGGCCCGTATAAGCTGTCAGCAAGGATCGCCGTTGGCCTCCCTCGTCACTCTTATATCCAGCGACAGTATTTTTTGTCATCTCAATCGCGTAATCATATTTTTTTCAACGGTTTACATAAACAGGGCATAAGCTAAGCACGCGATAGAAACGATATAGAAAAGTGGGGTGGACATAGGCAACGGCATGCCTGTATAAAATTATACAGCTCTCGAGCAGCTGAACAGTTAGAGACTCATTGGTTTGGCTTTAGGGCACGAGAAGTGCACGTTCCACCACGACATGGAGCTGGACCACAGGCCGCCGACGCGCGAGGCCCTCCTGCCCCAGATGTCCCACAGCTACAAGCTCCTGCTGCAGGCGCTCGGTGAGAACGTCGAGCGCCAGGGCTTGCTCAAGACGCCCGAGCGCGCCGCCAAGGCCATGCTCTTCTTCACCAAGGGATACGACCAGAGCCTCGAGGGTGAGTACACTTCAGCGATCTATCCTCTTGGACTTATCGAAGTAGATTAACCCCAGCCCGTGAGAAATGGGGGGGGGGGAAGTGCACCATTAATTTCCAGCCGCTTAAGCTTCCGGGCTGGAAGAGCAGCTGAAGGCTGGGGCTGGGCGGCTCGGAAGATATAAGGGGAGCCTCGACAGAGGCACTTTATGCTTTATTCAAGCTTTCTCGAGAACCACCGAGCGCCTTGAATTCCAATGAGATTCTTCGAGCTAATTCGAAGCGAAAGCTCCGACGGGCCAAATGCTGCCTTATTCCGGAGAACGAGACGCGCTGCTTTGATTAATGGAAATAATTCTCGGCTTGGCTTTTATTTTATACACTCGCTGCATTAGCCGTTGAATTATCCGCGTTGGTTGGGGAAATTAAAAGAGTAATTGAATGGATCCCTTTACTAAGTGCAGTGGGAATTAATCGTTTCTCCTTTTTAGACTAATTGTCCCGGTTTATCAAGTCTTTTTTATTTGGCGCGATAAACTCTTTTACCTTTTCAACCTTTTTTTCTTAGTCTAATTCTTGTCGATGTGATTCAATAAAAATGTCGATACGCTAAACTGATATCCCTGGCCGATGGAATCGAACCACCTGTGGCTAGTCCTGCAATGTTCCATTATAAACGAAAATTGAAATTAGCTTATCTATTCGCCAATAAATCAAGTACAACAGCCGCAATCGTTATTTCACGCGTTTGTCCCTTTGATATGCCGTAAACAACATAATTTCCTCAAGCTGACGAAAGTGATGCATTTGCGAAGGCAAACATTGTTATTGACAGCAAGAGCAAACGCGGTAATGCAAAGCGCGCTAGTGACGGTCATCGTTTGGGGCTCCACTATAGCAGCCGTTGCCCTAGCAACCACTCCAGACTCCTTCTATCCCGTTCTTTCCACCGGCCGCCCATAAGTAGGTCAATATCGGCTAAATCACACGAGTACTGGCTCTAGAGTGCAAAAGAGACACGCGCAACCAGCTCTAGTCTTTATCGCCCTATGCATTTATACATTACCGAGATGCTAGCTTTTTTTTCTTTTTCTTTTTACTTTGACGGCAGATGAAAGGGCATCTTGAACAAGTCTGGGGAGGAGGGGTAATTATTCTGATGAACTATTCTAGTTTGTTCAGAGGAAAATTCAATTGTTTTTGCGAATAGATGCCAAGTTTTGCAAGCTTTCGACAGTAATTGATTTTATTGAAGTACAGTTTTTTCAAAATAGTTTGGCGCAAAATAGATTACGAAAAAAAAGACTAGTGGAAACTTTATTATTTTCTAACGATGTTGTAAATGTACTCCGTATTTTGAAGCCTGTAGACAGTATACTCTCACAAAAATAGGAGTAGTCGCATACGAAAATTACTCTTTCACTTGTCAATTGTTTAAAAAAAGCCGTATACGACTTCGCGATGATAAAAAAATAAAAATAAATCTCACCTGTTGCATCTGTTCAGTCTAAACTGGAGCAAAAAGATTGCTGCTAGAAACTCCTTTCTTTTAATACAAGCTTTTACTGTTATTAGAAAAAAGTGGCTAGTTAATAATACATCGTCTACAATTATTTTCAAGTTTAATTGAAATTTTAGACGTCATAAACGACGCTATCTTCGACGAGGACCACGACGAGATGGTGGTCGTAAAGGACATTGAGATGTTCTCCATGTGCGAGCATCATCTCGTGCCGTTCTACGGCAAAGTTTCCATCGGCTATTTGCCCTGCAAGAAGATCCTCGGTCTAAGCAAGCTGGCCAGGTAAATTAATAAAAAACATTTATTTTTTTCTAATAAAAGTCTGAATATTACATGAAAAACCCATCCTATTCATTTGCCCCGCAGAATCGTCGAAATCTACAGCAGACGAGTGCAGGTGCAGGAGCGCCTGACCAAGCAGATCGCCGAGGCGGTAACCAAAGCCGTCCAGCCGGCTGGCGTGGCCGTCGTCGTCGAGGGGGTGTAAGTATATTATTCCCGCGTAGTACTTATCGCCTATGAAATATCCCGGCGGTATAGAGGCAGTTCGCGCAGTTTAACAACTTTATTCGGTAGTTTTACATAATGGCTCTCTGAAAGTTCGATAAATCAGAGACACGCGATTCGTATCAACTTCATCGCGGCGTTAAATTATGCGCGCGCTCGATATACATCGACGGCTTATTAAGATCTCGTAAAAACGAACGGTAATGCATAGACGCGTGCTCGACAAGAGGAAAATGGAAAATCATTAACCACGACCGTTACAACATTCTATAGCCTGGTCGCCTTCTATTTTCTTTCTCTCTCAAACCACCAGCCGCGGTGTGAAGGATTTACCATTCAAATGAATTTTTTTCCCTTTTTCCTATACTTTTTTTTTATTAAATCAGACACTTGGCTACCGAATGATCAATTAAAACGCGAAGCCTCGTTATCATCGGCGTTATACACGAGACTGATACGACGTAAGCTTGTGCTTATTCTAAGTAGCGGGCGTTGCATAAAGCGCCGTGAATCCGCGTGGGGCTTATTAATAATGGATGACCCGTCGAGAGACCGTTGATTATTCAGACGAGCTATTCGTTGTCATGTTTTATCATTAAGTGTAAATAATCATTACACTGTGTTAAACACTGGTTATTACGTGGACACCGCGTTAGGTAAATAAACGTTTACGATCTCGTTATGACACCAACAACTGGTAGCATGAATAAGTTTGATGGACACTTTATCGGTGAATTATAATTTTATTAACTTTGACATTTTTTTCAAAGATTTTTTTCTTCTCGTGCTGACTTATATTACGTAGTTTGAATGCGATGAGGGCCAGAGCTATTGCTCGCAACTGCCCATCGATCTCAACTTACTCTTATTGCTATAACTTTTAATAATAAAATTATTGAAAGTACTTTTCCTCTTTTAGTTGTGCAACTTTTTAATAAAAAGCTTTTTAAAATAAAAGAAAGAAAATAGATATGAAATTTTTCTGACGCAAGTTTAATGCTATTTTATAAAAAAAAGTCAAGCTGGCAATCAATGTATTAGAGGTAAAGGAAATTAATGCAAATGTCGTATTATTCAAATTAAGAAAATCGGCCATTGGCACTTCATCGCGCAACTTCGAATTGCGCAAACTAGCGCATAAACGCGATTGATTAATTGCCATAAATAACTAGTTGACAAAAAAAAAAGGTTAAAAATGAAAAAGAATAAAGCCAATCAAGTTATCGACCGCGATATAGTAGGGCGTGTAAGCGGACCTTGAATAACAACGCTTGTATATAAGAATAAGAAAAATGAAATAAAAGGAAAAACCTTAACATTTGAATTACAGGCACATGTGCATGGTGATGCGAGGCGTACAAAAGATCAACAGCAAGACAATAACGTCGACGATGTTGGGCGTATTCCGCGACGACCCCAAGACCCGCGAGGAGTTCCTGAACCTTGTACGCGCGGATTAGAAAGACGCTCGAGCGGCCGATCGACGACACAAGACAATAAAGCCAAATCCTGAAAGAGATCAAGATCGTTTGCCTTGGATAGATCGATCGGCAATCTATCGCACGAAGGATTGGCTTCTAGGTATGCGCTGAAATAGAGAGAATAATTTGGCTACAATTACATGGTGGAGCACACACGATGACGGATGTCGGCCGGATGACGAAGGGGCGGAACCAGCTCTCCAGGCACTTTCATTCCTCACTTGCGGAGAGACGGTAATATTTGACAGAGGATTTGATTCTGTTTCAAGTGCCAAGCGATCGAGACGTAGATTCGTATAGAGCAAAACATATTGTAAAGATATTTTTTTATAACAAGACGAAGCACCGAGAGAGAGGAGCTGCGGAGAGGCAAGGAGTAATAACAATTGTCGATGATGTTTGTATATTCTATGGCTAGTTTGTTACCTATTGCGCGTCGTGAAATTATCCTTTGCATAGGACGTCGCAGCCAGGCGTTTTGTGCAAATCGATTTCCGCTGTCTTAATGTTTATCAAAGGGCATATGGTAGACTACGAATTTTTGCTTTTTTATATAAATGTGTCTTTCTCAAGGAAAAAGAAAATGAAAAAACAAAAAAAAATGTGA
>JAPYYQ010002585.1:0-17549 GCA_030522585.1 Anagyrus pseudococci
AAAATCACAAGAATGTCAGTATATCCGAGCACTGCTATGGACTATTGTAATTTTTACTAGAATATTTGTAAAAATTATAATATGTGTTTTCTCAGTGTGGAATGCTGTACTCACAGTTTAGCGTTAATTTGATTTTGTCAAAATTCCAAATAAACTTTGCATGAGGTTCATACTCTCGGGAGCTGCAGCAGTAGCAGCAGCGGTGCGCGTCCGGTCGCGCTCGCATGAAATTTAGGCTACGAGGAAGCCCATGCTCGAATCTGGAACGGCGAGCCAGGTCGTTGGCCTCGGCTGGCGTGCCGCCGCTGACAGATCGTGATACACATATACACACGCACACCCGCCACACGTATATACGTACGTGCATGCACTCCTTCCCCTCCCCCCCCCCAAGCTCCTCTCTCTCGTTTCTCCGGTGATCGATCAGGATTTTGGGACTCTCTGCCCCCTTCCCCCCACATTTATCATCTAATACCCCTTTGATGTAGTCCGAGAGATGAGTTTCTAATAACTACGTCAGCAAGTCGACTGGTCCTATTTTTTTTCGCCAGCTATAAAGTGCCTGTATCCGCGAGTGCAATACAAGCGTTAATGGTGTCTTTCTCTTTTTTTCCCCCTTCTCTATTTTCGTGAATTTCTAAATTGTTTATCGCAATTTCTCGTGGGCCGCCGAGAGAGATTTCTAAATTTTTCAACGGCTTTTTGGAAATTTATTGGCGAACAGCTGGTTTTCTTGTCGATTCCGTGTATTGTCAGATATTTCAATTTTATGCATGAATGCTTGAGTACTTGTTTGTCGCTGGCTCTGCTATGACGTCCATAAAATGTCAAATGGTTTTCTTCGTTATAATACCGCTATTTTGACGCGTTCTTCTTTTTTTGCTTTTGAAACAAAGATTCGCTTTACGCGTCCCAATTTTTTTTATTTTACGGGGTTATTGCAAATTTTGTTAATATAACTATTAATGTTTAGGAATAACGATCAAAATAGTACATACAGTGCAAAATTGCGTAACACTTGAATGTTTCTAAAGTCTTGACAATAAAAGTTTATCATTTCAGCCCATCCGCAACATAAAAAAAATAACCGATTGCTATAACATACCGATCGTAATACCGATCAAGCGATCCCGTCAAAATCCAAGCGCAAAATAAGCCAATCATCTGCAAACTGACTAAAAACAGCGTGGGAGGATCTAAAGATAGCACGGAAAACGTAAAAACAGAGCAAATGAGAAAATCCCGGGGTTCGCTCGGCACAAGCCCGATGGAAAACAGGTTTTACAACGAGAGATCGGCGTACGAGCTTGTGCCGCGCGTGATAAGGCTCTAATCGATGTACCGGCCATCCGGAGATTCCTACTCTGGGATATATGCGCGAGTAGGCGAGATAAAAAAGACCAAATGTCATAGACACGCACACAGGTCTGCTATTAAAATTTCGGTGATTAATAGGCGATGATTGAGTTTGAATCGGCCTTTGACAACTGCGCGTTTCTCCAAGCGTATATCATCTATCGTTGATTCTCGCTAGAAAGCTCTTTCTCCAGCTCGCTGCAGACTTTGGATTTCGAAATTCTTATTTTTTTTTTTTATTTCTTTCTTTCTTTTTTTTTCTTTAAATTAGAGGGAAAAAAAAGAACGCGGAGATAGAGAAAATATGATAATTTTTCAGAAATACGGCTATCGGCGCGATAGGAAATTCAGCTTATTTGAATACGAGTTGGGGATTTTACTGTATATCGTTAGCCGAAGCGAGTCCAAGGCTTCTTTTTTTTTTATTGGTTATTTAATACGTTGGCACATTGTCGTTTTGCATAATTCATTTAGGACAACGGATATATCGAGCATCCGATGATAAGTTTACGTTGCTTCTTTTTTTCGCCGTGAAATTCCATTGCAATGTCAATGTTTATTTGTTTGAATAATCGAATAATTCATTACTGGCGACAATTTTGACATCTTTTCGTCTTGTTACTCTCAGTTGGTCCAAATCGAGTTACGCATTGGCAAACGAGTCCTTGATCGATACGTATCTATCTTACCGTATCTATTTCGTTAGGGTCAATCTCAATAGCATAACATTGAATAATGTTCAGATTATCCATCTAATCAGTCAAGAGATCAATAAACTTCAGAAGAGGTGTATATAAATAGTACGGGCCGGCGAGGGAATAAACGCTTATGAGTCAACGTACGGGCGAAAGAGAGGAGAGCGTTCGCGGGCCGTACGAAAGCCGATTTTTTCTCCTTGGCCACTGTGTTCGGCTCTCTGGGGAGCGGCGCGCTGGCAATAACGCCGCGGCACACACTCGTGAACCACTGACCCACTGGTAGCCCCAAGTCTCAAGTGCGACAGAGAGAGAGAGAGAGAGAGAGAGAGACAGAGAGAGAGAGAGAGAGAGAGAGAGAGAGAGAGAGAGAGCGTGTGCGTGTGTACAGCTTGGAGGAGGAGAGAGAGAGCCGAGCTACAACCTGCACTCTCTTGCCGTATACACCTGTCTATCTCCCTCTCTCTTTTTCTGTATAAGCGTTGACGATATTTCGGTAGTGGACTATACGGCGAAAGGTTAGGGAGCCGATATATACTCGGTTCGTTGACCTCATCTCTCTTTCTCTGCTTCTGCCGCGTCGCTCTCTTTCTCTCATTACCTCTCTCTCTCTCTCTCCCTCCCCCCCTCTCTCTCTCTGTCTCTCTCTCTCTTTCTTTTTCTTTTCGTTCCTGCCTTTCGCGCACTTTTTAACGACGGCTTATACGCGCCTTTTCTTCGCTGTACACACACACATCCGCCGACTCTTTCACCGGCTCGCTCTTTTGCCTTTCTTTTTATCGTCGAATTAACAGATCATTACTTCAAACTTCTCCCTCTCTTTTGCTTTACTTATTTTTTTTTCTTTTAGGGAGGCTTAGTCGGGTCCATATCGAGTTCATTCGCTTCTACGCGGCGCTTGCAAATGAGACGAGAGGTCCGCTTTGTATGTCTTGTCGACCGCTTATCAGAGCCCCTCTCGTCTTTCAATTATCTCCCGAGCCGGGGACCCTCGACTTTACGAGGCAGCTCGGAGAGGCTCGCGTTCGACTGCCCGCGTATAGCCCGAGCGACTTTCGAGCGCGCGAAATGAAAGAACCGTGTAGGAAGGGCCGAGTCTCGATCGACTCGTTACGGGCCATTGACACGCCTATCACCGCGAGCGCGCGCAAGGCCCTTGATGTTTTGCTTACTTTACACTTGAGGTTTCTTTAGAGATACACATATTCATTAATTTAATCTGCAGTTACAAGTGAAGAATCGGCAAAGGTGAGAAAATTGCGAGGGTCCGAGCTATACGCGTCCGATCGCAAGTCCTCGCCTGGTGCGTACAGCGCAGCGCACGGTACAGAAAGGAAGAGAGAGAGGGAGGGTAAGAGATGGAGAGAGAGAGAGAGAGAGAGGCAAGGAAGCCGCTCGGCCCCGGTCAAGCACCTGTAAGAGTGAAAGTGTCCTCTGCCAACCGCTTGCCCCTCCCCCCCCCCCTCCCTCCCACCTTGACGTCTTGCGCTGGCGGCGCTGACCACATCCTCCGCGCTCTCGGGGTCCGCGCAGACCGTATAATGGTCGCGGCATTAACCTACCTTCTCTCAGCCTTCTCCTCCTCCTTCTTCCCCTTCTCTCCTCACCAGTTGTGCTTTACCACCTCTCCGACTATACGGCAATCCCCCCGGTCCATCTCTTTCTTTCTCCCTCTCTCTCTCTCTCTCTCGCTCGCCCATTGCTTTGCGAATTACTCGTGATAATATCCTTGCGCCCTTTTAACCATTATTTTACCCAAGATTATTTAGTGTTTATAATGTTTTGTAGGGTTTCATGATTTTTATAGGTGACCACGATGCTGTCCTTGGATTTTGTAGAAACGAAGCTTAGAGCGCGATCGAGTAGTGTTTAGGCGAGCGCAAGTAGATGAGAGCCGGGTATGGTCAGACGCTCCTCGCCGGGGCGTTCGTTAAAACTGATATACAGGCCCATCATTAGCTATACACGTTGTGAGGATATAGCATGGCAATTAGAGACGCGTGCTTGGTAGAACAGAGAGAGGTAGAGAGAGCCTGTCGAGGAATGAAAGAAAACAAAGGCGTCGTCGGAGGCGAGAGAGCGAGGTGCGACGAACTCCAACGAGATTGCAATTTTCATTGGACGCGCCTGAGCAGGCGTAGATAGATGCGCGTTACGTAACGGACGACGAGTTTTTTCCTCGTTATTCATACGGCTAACGAGATATGTATACGCTGCTGGCCGTTTTTACTGCTGATGCTTTGAACAAAGCTCGATATACGCGAATGTAACACTGCGAAGCTTAATTCGTAAGCCTCCGTATTTACCGATCTCCCGTTTTACCCGATAACGATTTCAACAGAGAGCCACAGTGGGGAGGAGGCGAACGGCAACCTGGCTGGATTCGAGTGGCTCGTAAGAGGTCCGATTTCACGTACGACCGAGAGAGCAACGAGCACGCACATAATTCGGCTGGGGACCAGGAGAGCCTGAGAGATCGCGATATACGGGCCAGCTCTCGTGCGCCGCGAAAAGCCGGACTTTCTTCCCAACGCCTGTTCGGTGCTTTCGCGGTTCCATGCAGCTCCCCCCTTCTTTTCCCCGCCTCACCTCCTGTGGGCGAAGAGAGGGCAGTCGTTCGTCTCGACAAACAGTCGCACTCGTTTACGTTTATCGTCAATAAGTCTACCGCATTTATTGCGTAAATGCGGTTAATACGACGATTCTCTAAACTAAAATTCTTTTTACTATTTCCTGTATAAACAGGATAAATGTTAAATCAATTAAATTTTTAATTTCAAACGTAGCAGTATTTCTTAAAATAGTCCATTCCTTATCTCGTTATTTAACGCCACTTCTGTGGACGGCCAAGACAGTCCGTAGTATATTAGGCCCAAGGCACTTGTTGAGGAAGGCCAATTTCGGTGTGTCACCGCAACTTGTGGGCCTCGAAAGCTCTCTCTCTCTCCTTTCGTTAATTTCGAGGGTAGGGGCAGAACGAGACTCTTTCCCTCCTTCCATCCAGATCCCCCTACCCAGCGCTTGTAAGTCCCCGTTCTTCTCCGCGGAGCAGGGGATGCAGAAGAGAGGGGATCAGAGAGAGAGAAAGAAACAGCATCGCATCCTGCCAATGCTCCGCGAGCGATCGCCGAGTTTTTCGGGTGTCGTAATTCGAGTGGTGATTTTATAATTTCACCGCAGATACTGCGCCTCCTCCCCCTCGCCCCTCTCCCGTTCGATCTTTCTCAGAGAAAGAAAGAGAGACAGATAGAAAGAGAGAGAGAGAGAGAGAGGAGAGAAGGGAGAAGAGGTGGTAAAGGAGGGGAAGGGGGACTCGCGCTTGGACGGGTGGGGGGTGAGCGCGTTTCGTCGTCGTCGTCGTCGCCTGGGAGCCGGGGTCGACGAACTCGGACGTAAACTGGGTATATCGCGCAGAGAAGGCGGTCGAGTGTGTATATACGTACGTGAGTAATGATCGGGCCGGCTGCGCGCGGGCCTCTCACCCGCGATTTCCGAATGCCATCGACGATTGTCCGACTATGGGTCTTATCCCCATCGACGCGGACCTCGCTGTACTCGTGAAGCAGAGTAAAAATGCCGATTTTTTACGATTAAACTATTTCGTATGTAGTTGTTGTTGGGAATGGCTATTGTGAATCTTTGATTGCCGATCGGCAGCTGTATAATTAAATTTTGTGCGTTCATCAATTTGTTAACTATTTGTTCAAGGAGTTTGGTATCCATTGACTAAATAAAAGTATTCAATTGACTAAATAAACTATCGTCGTCCATAAAATCAATAAAATCGGCTTATATTAGTTTTATATATTTTTCATATAAAATCAGTCTGATATTATTTGTAATTAATAAATACATTATAGATTTAATAACTTTTCCAAATTCGCTATTATTTATCTACTAGACGCCGTTGGATAGCAGAAAAATAGAAAAGAGTAGAAAAGAAAAAAGGATATAAAAAAGAAAGAAAGAAGCGTCGGCTGCTCCTGGCAGGCCCGAGGAATAAAAATTTCTCCTCCGAGCTATCCGAACGGTTTTTATCCTGACCTCGTCCAACATCGTCGGAACGGATGAAACTGCAAAATCTGCCAATCGCCAAAACTTCCATACAGAGAGCGGGGCTATATCGAGGTCTTTCGTCACGCAGCCCATTTCCATCATGCGAATAATTAGAGCCGTGAAATCTACATAACGTCCCAGAGGCTCGATGCGTTCTCTCTCTCTCTCTCTCTCCCCTCCTCCAAAAGTGTACACGAAAGCGACGCAACGCGAGGACTTACGAAAAGACAGGTACCAGTACGGTATCCAGCAGCTACTTATCTCTCTCTCTCTTTCTCTTCTTTCTCCAAAGTGGAGGCGAGAGAGCTCACATTGGCAGTAAACCCAGAAACACCGTAGCGCCCGCGCCGTCCGGTTCTTCTTTCGCGGAGCAACGAACTCTCTCGACGGTGGCTCATATATATGCGTATATACAGATATACATGTATACATGCGTAGGGGAGAGACTCGGCTTGCGAGAGCACCGAATGTCATTTACTATAACAAGAGAGCAGGCCCTGGTTGTCCCTCCTCCTTCTCCCCAGCCTCTGCCCCTCTGTCTCTTCCTCCGATCGCCGATGGGCATCTCTCTTCGATGCCGAGAAAGGAGAAGAGATCGGCAAGCAGAGCCGGCTTTTATGCGCACGCCCGCTCGTTCTGCAATGGAGGTGAAGGAGGAGGAGGAGAGCGATAAGAGGAAAGCGATTTTCAAAAAACGAAACGAGCGCATCGGGACCGGCTTGTTTCTTCGGTTTTATATTTCGCTTCTTTACCTTTTTTTTTCTTTCTTTATTTTCGGTTTAAGGAGAGCTCGTAACGCTTTCGGCAAGATCGCTTCGAATGCATAGGCTTGCGCACTTCAAGGCCTCGCGCTTCGCTCCGGAGAATGAGGAAATACATGTAAAATTAATGATAGGGCAGAGGAAAACTTCGTTTGGAGGAAAATCAATCAGCTTTCCATTTTGGAATGAAATGATTACTTTAACGCTTCACCGAGCGACTGTATTGAGCAAGCGGCACTTTTTTTTTGTTTTGATTTTACCGTTAAGCATAACGCGCGCATTTCCGATTATACGTAAAAAATGTTCTGTTTTTTTAAACTCGTTAAATTTTTGGTCAAAAAAAAAAAAAAAAGGTACAAGAAGGAGTTTTATCGGTTTTGCGCGCAAACTGTAAAGTGTCAATGGCACGTTCCCGAGAGAGAGAAAAAAAAAGAGAGAAGAGTAAAAAAAGAATGTGCCGGACTGTTAAAAAATTCAAAAGTTTCCAAAATAAGTCGCCAAGATCCGTCTATATATTAACGGCGTGTCCAATTGCTATGCAGAATTAACCTATTATAGCCGCCTTTCTAACGCTCGCTCGGGCCAATCCGAACGAGACAGCTTGGAGAGCGAGAAATTAAATGCCGTTCCTTCCTATTAACCGTGACATCGTCACACGATCACCATCTCTCTCTGTTGCTATTTTACAAATTTGCTGTATATACATATATACATATATTGAAAAAAAAGAGGGAGGAGGAGCATACCGGGAGAAGACGTTAAAAATAGTGTATTAACGAAATTAGCATAAGAGGAGAAAGTTGCGGTCATCGGCATCGGAGCTCGACCTGCTCACTGTATATACAGCTACTGCTCTCCTCGCAGCTGTTAAAATAAAGAAAGAGAGGGAGAGAGAGAAGCTATGGCCATCATCGTCTCAAAAAGATTCATGAAATACACACCTATGCACGATATTATACGCGTCTGACTCGGTGAAGCTTTTTTTTATTTTCTTTCTTTTTTGCTCTTTCTCTCTCCTTCTTTTCCTCGGCTATTTCCAAATTCGTGTATAAATGCGGCGCCGGGTTAAAGCTGGCGGATTTTTATTAGCAGGATACTGCAAATTAGCATATATACATCTTTGAAATAGGATATTAATAAGATTATTAGTCTCGAAACTTTGCCTTATCTCTATACGTCTGGCAGCGATTTTTGTCGAATTCTCCTTTTTTCCTTAAATTATTACTAAATTTCGTGAAATTAATGATTACACCTAGTTGCGTTTACACAATATTCCCTCCTGCTGCTGGCTGGGCGAGCAGACGTAAGACTTTCCCCTAAATTATTGATACACCCGTACCCTGTGTATCCTTGAACTGATTCTTCTCTTAACGTTTGCCTCACCGAATTATTAATGGCGCTTCGTTAAGCAAACGAATTTCCAATGCGATACAGATAATATTAAAATTATATTTCATCGTACAGTTATATAACTGCGCGATAAAATATATGTGTCTTTTCTTTTTTTGGGCTTTAATTACGAGTGCAGCCGCATACGAAACTCTTGCGAGCGTACATAAATGTTAAATAATGAAGTGTCTAAATTAGTTTTTGCATTTATTATTATGTTTTGTAATTAGCTCGCAGTAACTGCTAAACCTTTACGTTTGTAGGTCACGTAAGAGTTGGGAGAACGTGACAGAGACCTAATTTGATTATATAAAAAACAAAATATTAATTTTGTTCCTCACGAAATTTTGTTATTCAAAAGACGCGGGTAACGAGTAGAAATATAAATAAAATTTTGAGTAACTCTACAGAACAGCGGAATAAAAGCACGGGATGAATTCAGAAATTGCAGTAAGCAATAACTCATCAGTCCTCTCAACTGCAAATCTTAGGAATAAACGATTGTCCTGATACAAACTAGCATAATGGAATAGCGCGCGAAAATCATCCGAAACGGATTCTCAAGTGCGTGAGGCAGAGAGCGCCGGCGAGCAGCGGCTTCGCCGGGGTCGTCGAACTTGGGCCGGCTTGGTTGCGCGATCAGCTGGGCTCTCTTGGGGCCGCTCGGCTGCAGAGACAGAGCGTCGTGGCTTTATACCGAGCGGCTGGCTATATAGCACCGCACGAAAGATCGATGGTTCCGATCGCGCCGACCCAATTTCGCCCTGGCGCCTCTCTGCGTATATATCGCGCTTTCAAATCCCACCGCCCCTTCTCTCTCTCTCCTCGTTCTTCGTCTCACCCGCGATTACGGTCGCGAGGAGAAGACACCCGGTTTTTTTCCCCGTCGATTTTTCGTAGCCTCGACGCTTCCGTTTTTTTCCTCGTTCACTCGTCTTTTTGTTTTAATTATTTATTTATTCGCCGGGTCGGAGAGCGGAGAGTTGTGTTTTTATCGCTCGATTTTTGTATATGTACGGCTCTCGGCTGCAAGGTGATTGGCCTCGGAGCTTATATGTGCATAGGTGAGCGCGTAGTGTGTCTGCTCTCCAGACGCAAGGCCGTGCATATGCATGAGAAACCGAAGACCGTCCGGAGCCGGACTCTCTTCGCCGCGGAGCCGACTTTCTTTTTGGCAACCAGACGGCCACTCGCTCCCATCCTCGTCACGTCTGCTCGGCTCTGTTCTCCGATCCCCTCGCGATTTCGGCTGTATCGATGGATTTCGTGAGCTCTATGTTAATTTATTATTATTATTATTATTCTTTCTTTTTTAGGAACGTTATATTTTGATGCTGGAAATTTACAGGCGTTAAAAAAATATAGTCTTCTTGGATAGTGATGAATTTAATGACGTCAGTCGCGAAGTAAAACTAATGAACTTTATCGGAGGATCAACAAAAAAAAATTGTAATTTTTTATGCTTTAACCTTATGAAAATCTTATACTTGCGCGACCTTTGATTTTTCACAAACACAAATCACGTAAATTGGTGTAAATTTGCGCTACCGATCATTTTTTACTTACCGATCGCTTATTTTCAACTCAATTATCAAACAAATCGATAGTGTCGGTCAGGCGAGGAGTAATGCAAGAAAAAAGACTGCGGGAAAGCGTGCATATTAAAAGGAGATCAGGAGAGTCGATGCATAAATATCGGCTCTGTATCTCTCTCTTTCTCTCTCCCCGGCTCTCTTTGGCTCTCGCGGGCGGGGGAGGCGAGCAACGATCTGACCGATAGCGCGCTCGTGAAACTGGGTTATCAGAACGCGACTCGACGTGGACCGGTTGCGCTCTCCCGAGAGCAAGAGAGAGAGAGAGATAGCCCTCTTCTCTCTTTCTCTCGTGCTCGTACAATCCTTTCTCGCTCTCCTGCTTCTCTTTTCTCTCCGCCCCTTTCTCTCTTTCCCTCTATCCCTGCCTCTCTTTTTATCCTCCTATCTGGTTCTCTTTTTTCCACGCGGTTCTTAAACGAATTTCTAATGGAACATCGACGTTACGGTAACTTCGATGAATCGAAGAACAATTAAAACAAAATTGATAAAAGTATGTTCCATTAATTAAACAAGAACGTGCATTAGCCAAAAAGAGATAAAAACCCAATAATTTTGCGTTAATATTCGATTTAACACCATCGTCGTTGTCCCCAGTGTATCGGATACAGTCGCGTGCTCGCTCACACCGGCTGGTCGTCACGGGTCTTTGACTGTTCTTCCCCCCTCCTCCTCTCTCCCTAAGCTCGAGGGGGCCCCCTGCACCTTGCAAGGACAGATCGTCGTCGTTTCCCGCGCTGCCGCGGGGCGAACAAGAAAGAGCTTCCCTACCCCATGGGTTGGCCATGTGTAGCCGTTTATGTGGAAGAGGCGCCGGCACAGCCTCCTGAACCATGGGTCCTTGAACCTGTGTGTGCACGACGCTCTCTTTCTCTTTCCCTCTCCTCCCCCTTGCGTCTCTTCGTTGCCCCTTTTTTTTCGTTTTACCGTCTTGGCCCGACCGAGCTCTCCCCCTACGTTATCAACGCATACCAGGATACTCATAGAAAAATCACCGATTGAAAAGGGTCTCGCTTTTTTTCTTTTTTTCTCGTAAGGTTTGTGAACTTTTGAGCATTGGGAGCGAGATGTGACTTGTTGTAAGTCATTTTGGCGGGCATGCGATAAACGAGGAGGGATACCGTGCTGGGATTGGTTTTCAAGATCGAGTGGGAGGTGCTTGTTGTTGCGAATCGGGATTCAGTTAACCAGACTGCGAATGGCACAATTGAAAATTGGAGATAAGACTCCGAAGAAATTTCGTACTTTTTTTTGTCAGGGAATTTCTGTTGTCCAACGAAATCATATCGGATACAGAAAAAATGAGATATTTGTTCTTTTATAACTTTACAAACAAATTTGTAATAAGATTTTTTTTTAAATAATCCAGAGTATAATTGCGAATGTTATGCTGAAGGGTCAATAAACCGAGGTGAGCGAAGCTGGCGAGAAATATTCAGCGAGTAGAGAAGTGTCTAGAGAAAAAAAAATGTATATACCGGAATCGGTGGACAAACAGGGTGGCATGCGACAAAAACCGAATACTTTCGCTCTCGAAGAGAATAAGGCAAGCGAGAATAAAGGCGCAAAAAGAGGGGGGCCCAGCTATGCGGCTAAAAAGCTCGAATTGTTTTAAGGCATTTTCTATTTATAAAACTTCACCCATTGACTTGGCAATTTATTCTCGTATTGAAGTTATACTTGCCTTTTTCTTATTTTATTAACTGCAACTGTAATAATTCAAATGTAAATTTTCTTTTAATTTTACATTTTTTGAAATGTGTTTAATGATATTATTACCGATGATGATAATTTTACATTTATAACAAATTTGCACGTCAAGCATTTTAATAACGTAGAAATTACGACGTCCTGAAACCTTTTGTAATTTTCATTTCTCTGCTTTAGGGAACGATTTTAAAAATTGGGTGGATGAACCCAGCAGTCCACCGTACTTTTCCTTTCATCCACGTCCTTCGCACGTGACTGCCTCCTGCAACAGGGTACGTGCCTTACGTTTTTTCATATTATTTTTACACAGACTTAAGCTCATTATTTTCCTTATTAATTTTCAGTTTAAATAATAACTTTGGAATTATTTGTTATTTGAATTGTAAATTATTAATGAAAATTTTGGCATAGACTTAAAACTAATATTACGTTACTTTAATAATTTTACTTTAATATTCTTATTTTTTATTATCAATGGTAAGTAAAATTCCGTTAATTAACAAACCACTCATTCAAATCGCCTCGAAAAGTCTACTACCTAACCACGTAACTTTAAAACGGTACGCAAAGAAAAATCAAAGTAAAAGAAAATAGAAAACACAAATCCGAGAAAAAATTGCTATAAGAGAAGTGCAAAATCCGCAGAGAGAAAGAAAGAGAGGTGTACCTTCCTCGAGAGGAGAGCGGAAGGGTTCACGGACCGCGTGCGTACGTGCGGGGACGCAGGCAAAAAGTCCATTTCATTGAACCCGGAGAGTAGACGTCCTTAGAGCCGAATAAAAATAATTTCATTACCCCGGCAGTGCATTGCTCTTTCTCTCTCCTCCCCTTTACCTTCTCTCTCGGTAGAGAGCATAGCTTTTATTCTCTCGCTCTCTTATAGGGCTGGAGAGTTCAGTGCGCAAGGTGAGCGACCAGCTGCTCTCTTTCACGCGACAGCGCAAGGATGCTCGTTCTCCTTCTCGAGTATATACGTGATTTCCCCCCTATTTTGTTTGTTTTTTTCGTTTTTATTTATCCGCGCGTTTATTAACCCCAGTTGCATTCTTATTCCTCGACTACCTTTTACATTGAGGTCGATGCATGCGTGCAGCCGAGAAAAGTCGAGCTGATTTTTCGTGTCCTAGCCTGGTCGGGAGTCGATGCCCCCTTCCGATGCGCTTCTTTTTCTTTTTATACCGATATCACGTGCCACTTGTACGTTTTCATTGTGTTTCTTTTTCTTTTAATTGCTTTACGCTCTTTTTCTATTTTATTCACGCTCGTTATTTATAAAATTATTAGTTTGAGAAATCATTCCATGTTGTGGGATGATTGCTGGTAATTTTCTAAACAAACGATCAAACACGCATTTGAACAAACTGTACGGCTCTCGTGAACGTCAGCATTTTTAATAAACTTTCAATGAGCAATTAATCAAGTCGATTGATCAAATAGTTTCTAATTCCTCGAAATAAAAATAAAAAAAAAATTTAAACATCAATCAAAGACAGCAGAAATGAAAAAAAAAACAGGCTACACACGTTCTGGAATCTCATGCTGGCATCTAATCAGCATAGACGTCGCATCCAAGAGTACCAAATATATCTTAGGCCCCGGCCTTTGGGCATATTTTTATCATAACTAACACATTAGCCGGAGGCAGTGTGCGTGCTTGATTCGCAGAGAGAGAGAGAAAGAGAGGGAGAAAGGCCAACGAACGGTTGGAGCATCGAGAGCAATCGGAAACGATTATCCTTGCAGGGCTAGAGGGCTGTGCGAGTATATAGTTGTAGAGGGGCAGGAGGAGGACGGGGGGAAAGGGAGGAGAAGGAGGAGCAAGCGCGTTCAAGGCAGCCTTTCGAAAGTGAGATTTTGAAGGACGCTGCAGCCCTGAGAGCGAGAGATATGAGTTTCTCCCTCTCTTTCTCTCCTGCACGGGGCACGTCAACCCTGCTCAGGCTCGCGAGCCCAGCGTTCACGCAGGCACGGAGTGTGCAGGCACACGGGGCTTCCCGCGTGTGTATACGCGGCGCGTATAGTGCATTAGCCCCGCGGTTCAACGCACCCAGATCTGCGCTCTGTCTGACTGGGGGGAGGGGGGGGGGCGTCTGTCGCGTGCACGCGTGAAAGACAGAGAGAGAAAGAAAGAGAGAGAGAAAGAGAGAAGTAGAACGAGATTCCGGCGCAGAGCGCATAAGCGAGCTCCCATAAATAACGGCTCCCGCGCCATGTGCGCGCGGAGTCTGACCGGCGCATAGGCCTCTAATCTGGCCGGCTCTGTGTGTTGCTTGTCTCTCTCTCTCTCTCGCTCTCCCCCTTCCCTCATTCGACTCATTCCACTTCTTCGTCGTCCGAGGCAGGACCGCGCGCGCAGTCTTGTGAGAAACTTTTTTGGACCTAACTTCTCCCTCGGCGATCCTCCTCTCGCCCTCCTTTCCTCCCCCTGGGACGATCAAAGGTCCCCTTTTGTTTTTTTTTCACGTTCGGCAAAAATGTGAAATCGACATCGAGTCTCGCCTATAAGTGGTCAACAATACACGGCCCTTGGATGCTTTTCAGATTTGAGTGTGGTTTGTTTATCGAAATGTCTGTTATCAGATTCATTAGAGGTTCTTTTTTTATGGTGACAATAATTAAAATCGCACTCTATTGAGCGTATTAGACTGAAGCCGTTCCATCTAGTTCACAATTTCCAAATAATTGTGTTAAATACTTGCAAAAACGAATAAAAAACAAAAAAAAGTAAAACGATCAGTAGATCCGAACGTGTACATCGGTAATAAATCGTTTAAAAATGCAAAATGCAAAGGTAATCAGTTGGAAAGGAGCAAGAAAAAAGAAATAAACGAAGGATTCCGCAGAAATCTTCTCGTAACGCATAGCAAGAAAAAGAGCGAGAGAGGAACGCAGAGGGAGAGAGAGAGAGAGAAGGCGATAAAAAATCAGCTCGGAGCTTTGTCGGTCGTTGCACGTGGGGGCCCCGAGGAGAGCCAGACAGTGCATTCGCCCGGGTCTGCGTTCATGGTTCCGCTCTAGACCTCATTTGCATAAGCGCGCGAGAGAGCGCGCCCATTGAGATATATTGGCCGGCGAGCTATTTCGTCGCGGCGCGCCAACTTTTCGGCATCCTCCCTGTAGCCCCTAGTAAAATAAAAAAGACTAGCACGCCGGATCGGTTCTCTCCCTCTCCTGACCCGCCATATACCGGCCCGCTGTTTTATGCATCTCCGGCTATTTTTCGCCGTGAAATCAGAGTCTGCATGCCTGGGGACCAAAGCGCGACGCCGGGCCGTTCCCACTCGCGGTTTTTTTTTTTTTTTTTTGGAAACCTGCTGATGCGCGTTTGTGGATTCATGAATGAAGAGGCAAGCTTGAATTGATTGAAGAAAGAAACCCGGGGAGAGCTGCTTGTCTTACTGCGGCAAATCGAACAATTACTTTGATACGGTGACGACGTCTAAAAATAAATACCGCCTCTCGCGGCGCGAGCAACATTTTTGCCGCGTTAACCGAGCCGTTGGTTTTCTAAGCGGGACGAGAGGTTGATGGAAGAACGAGCTGCGTCGCTGTAACGCGCTGATCGGCAATGCATTTGCTAGATTTAGTGTAACACTGGGCTAATGAAATGAATAATAAAAATCAATAGCCAACTGGAGCTTAGTTATTTCCCGCATACCGAAATCCTCGCTGGCAGTAGGACAGCCGAGATCGGCGTGGAAATTCCAGAATACATAAGACTCGGCCGATGTCCGGCGAGGCGGGAGAGAACATCACTCGGACGGCTACTCTCCGCTCGACGTCTATAGATGCGCAGTCGTTGCCCTCGATTGAGATCGAAGGTAAGCGAGACGCGCAGTTCGCTCTCTCTCTCTCTCTCTCTCTCTCTCGCTCGCTCGCGCCTCAAATCGCGCGTTGCATCACGAGTTCGCCTCGGGATAATTATCCGCCGCTGCTACGCGCGCGTGCGCTCGTCGTCGGTTTACCCACGATTTGCCATCTGATTCTATACGGCGAACGGCTGATCAAACATTTGACTATTATCTGTTTATTTTTGGCAACATTTCATGGCTTCTCTAACGAGAACCGGCAATGACGATGACGAGGATGTGCCACGGCGAATTGGTATTTGTCGCGTTTTCGTTATCTACATCGATTGCGTAACCCTGCGAGTTGATGAATTCTGAAGGCGCGATCGATCATGCGAGCGAATGATAAATTTTACTTCGATGAAACTGAAAAATGGTGTAAGGCTTCGGATAACGTTGAAGTATATGAGCGATAAGAGAAACCAATTAATAATGCGCGGGAAGCATAGATAAAACGATCTTGGCCGTGCCGAGCAACGTTTGGAACTTCAAGTCTCTTTAGCTACGAATTCAGCAGACGATACATTTCGACACATGCTCCGAATCTGTGAGTCAAAACAGCGAGTAGGAGAATCCAGGCATCGTTCGCCGATAGACCAGTACGCGCGCGCCTCTCGTTACGTCGAGCTCGCGCTCTGTGCTCGACAATTGCCTTGGCAATATAGTTTCCCCCTCGCGCGTCTCTCGCAAAAATGACAAAAAGCCAACGAAAGTACTCGGGGTCGATTTGAATTTTCCCGCTTGACTCGAGCCACAGAGTTAACCGCGCTCTCGCAGATATTCTGCTCGCGGAAGCGCGCGCCCGCTCGGGACTCTCGTGTCAGTGCGCCGTTCGCGGCTCAGTCGAGCGAGACCGCGCGTGGACCGGTTTCTCTCATCCGACGCACTCCGGACTCGCTCTAATTTCGACAAGTGACTCCACTGCCAAAAATCGAAGAAGGAGCCAGCAGCCTCTCGAGAAAGCTTCGCCGAGAAAGGCCAGAGATTTTGGGAGGCGCAGAGGCGGTCGATGCAGCGTGTGCGGAGCGTATCCCTGCGCCGGAGAATCAAGAGCAGAGGTAAGGATAGGATCGTTATAAGAGCGCCGGGCTAAACTTTCGCTTTCGTCCGCTTCGCGCTCGGCGCGACGACGCTACTGCCTGATGATGAGTCAGCGACCGGCCGCCAGCCGGCCGCGATCCCTAAGACGAAACGCCCGCTCTCTCTCTTACTCGGCTCGGATACCCGATCCTTTGCATATTTCACAGTCTCAAGGCTGCTACGAGACTTGCCCTCTGCCGAGCGCCGGGACATTCTTCATTCTCCGAGCGGAAATTTGCGAGCTATCTACGACTCTTGTATGCACATGCTTCATCTTATTTGACGTATCCGCGCGGATTGCCGATTTCCGTTTAACGATTTTCATGATATTGGACATTGAAAATTCGTGGATCTTTTACGTATGGATTGTTGATAACCGATCGCATTAGATCGGTATATTGAACGTGATACTTTTATCGGCTCTTATTACAGGAAAATAAAAGGCTCGAAAAAAAGAAGGCCACAATGGCGATACTTTACATCCTGCTGTTCTTGAGTTTTGTCTGCCTGGCGGTGTACCTGTGCCGATCGAAACGCAAGCTACCGCCTGGGCCCGCAGGCGTGCCGATTTTGGGAAATCTACTGTCGATCGATGCAAAAGCGCCCCACGATAGTCTAGCCAAGCTCGCTTGGAAATACGGGCCGGTGTGTGGGCTGAGAATGGGCTCGGTCTACACGGTACTCCTGTCCGATCCAAAAATAGTGCGTCAGCTATTTGCCAAGGATGTGTGCGTCAACCGAGCGCCGCTTTACCTTACCCATGGAATTATGAAAGGATATGGTAAGTTGGATGTCAATCGACTTTGATAAGCGAGGTTCTTAAGGCGTTTTCGTTTTCGATTCCAATGCCAAGAGATGTGTGTCTTTGTCGCTGTGGTGATTGTCAAGGTCGCTTTTGATGTTATCTATATAAAACGCGGGAAGCGCTTTTATTGATGTGAGACAGCATTTTAAAACTCATGTTTACACGTAAAAAAAAGTATAAACAAAAATTACAAAAATTTTTAATAAAAATTACTATACTGTATAGCTCCGGTGGTACATACTCGGTTTATAGGAAAT
>JAPYYQ010002587.1:0-17512 GCA_030522585.1 Anagyrus pseudococci
AGCAATTTTGGCTGACAAGTCAAGCAAAGATTGCTTGATCATCTGTAGCCCGACAAGTCAAGCAATCTTTGCTTGACTGAGTTGAGCAACGCTTGCTTGCCTTTTTTCCCAGTGTAGTTTTCCCTGTCCCCCCAGGAGGCGGAGAGCTTACACTAGGTGTACAGTACACAGCCGCCCGGACAGTCGGGAGGTATGCACTAAAAAATTCAAGAGAGAACTGGGAGCGCGGAGCGGCTATAAGATGAGCTAGGAGCGCGAGACTGCTTCTAGCTCAGCGCAGCTTCTAGCTCAGGCAAGTGCTGGCGTACCTGAGCTATAAGCCGCCTTGTTTACCTACTACCGGAATTTGTAAGAGGAAATGATTACTCGAAATTTCGTCGAAAATTGTGATTCACTTTGCGATATCGTAAATAAATTCTATCTACCAATCGGGGCAATCAGTTACCATAAACGCATTTTAATTTAGCTAATGTGTGTTACCCTTGCGAAGCCTTTTTTTAAATTCTCCGTTTCATTTCGCTCAAAGAATCTTCTTTATCACACGCGAGGCAAGAAATGAAAATGGACTCTTTTGAAAATGAATTTAAAAAAAGCACCGTATTTACCTATCGTTAACTTTGTTTTTATTCGTTTCTTCCAAATTGAAATAGTTTTTACACGCATATTCCTTTAAAATATCCATATCATATATCTGTAACAAATAATATCTGAAAATATTTTTTGTTATCTACTCGACGCTGCGATTCGAAAATTGATAACGGAAATGGGTCTTCGCTAGACAAACATCAATAGGGGATTTTTTTTGTCGGTGTATTTCACCTTTTGTTTGAATAAAAATATCAATATTTTAGATGAAGCCAAAAAATAACGCAACTGGCAAAGTCGTAAAATTTTAAAAAAAATATAAAAAAGTTTATTAACAACTCACCTGTCTTGACGAATCGCGGCAGATTCGAGCGTAAATAAAACACCAGTTTATTATCTAAATACCGAACAACAGACTAATAGTAGCGAAGACACCGATAGCCGCGAGAGAATGCAGTCTAAAAATAGTTGAAAACGACGAAATCGTAGAGTCGCAAAAAGACGAGAGGCTCTATATCTCTTTTTCCTCGGAGTACGTCGAAACGCAAGAAACAATTAGTATGCTCGTCCTAACGCAGTGGCTCAATCGCCGAGCAACTGGCCTCGCATTTTCTTCGATGAAGTTCACCTTATTTTTTCTTCTTCTCCCGGTTAATCGCGCCAGTCTCGAGCGTCTCGTCTCGGCGCCAACACATAACGCCCTCACTAATCCGTGAGGTATATTAGTTTGAAGAAAAGTGCCTGCTCTCTCGTGAACTAACGAGAATAGCCATTCAAGAAAGAAAACGAGAGAGCCACTCTAGAGAGAGAGGGAGAGTGGATTTGTAGGACGCTTACGTAGATAAAGGATACTCCAGGGGCCGGCTTGTGGGAGGGACAGTGGTCGAATCGGATAAATAGCCGGCATTTGCGGTGAGTTTACCCTCCCCCGAATAATCCCATTAAGAGCGTATCAATGCAATTGATACGCCTGTATGGATTTTCATTTCTCGGCTTTATACTACTTTGAATTACAAGCCAATTATAAAAAGATGTAATTAGCTTGTATATACATTTATTGATGTTGTTTTTTTTTTCATATAGTACAGTTTTAAAACGATGGATAAGCTTTTCTGGAGAATATATCGGGTGTACCGGTTATTATAAGTACTAAATGACACTAAAAGCTTGTGACTTCGTTTACGTTTGCGCATAAAATTTGTATCAATGACGTTGCGTACGTCAGTTGTGTCTAATCTTTCTTGCTCTTGCACGACTGAAATTTCGATTAAAAAAAAATATATTTTTTGGGATTAAAAGTTAAATTAAAAGCAAGATTAATTTGTTGCAAAATTGATTTATTTGATGTAAAATATTTTTCGCACATTTATTTCAATTCGCAAAACAATAATATGTTTTCAATATTATCATCTCTGGTAAGCAAAATCTTCCATCTCCTATATTGTAAATAAACTGGATATTTTTACGTAAATTATAACATTTTTTAACTAAAATTTAGTAAAAAAAATTCACTTGCCTGCACATCTGTAAGATTTTAATTAAAAAAAATTTTTTTTTTTTTGGTATTTTACAATTAATACAGTTTGGTGTATAAGATTAATTCGAGCGAATGTGTATCAACTCTTGCGTTAGCCCAACAAAATTCCAGTTCGTGGGTCAACTCGATAAAGTTCCAAATGCCCATCCATACGTTTAATACAGTACAAATTTACACGCGACAAGCTTGCGTTATAATTTACCAGAAACCATAAAATTCAATTAATGTTTACAATATTAAACGTGGCTTTTACCTATATGTTTATTTATCGATAAAAAAGAACGAAATGTGTATTAATTGCATATTTATAAAATATTTCCTACGGTATTAGAACAATAATTATTGAACGCAAAACGTTATCTTTTGGAATAAAATTAACGTATTGAGGTCTAAATTAGCATAGCGATGTGTAACCTTTTGGATGTTTAAAGGGAATTATTTGATCGCGTCGTACAAAAAATGAAAATAGGAGTTTTTCAAATCAAAAATATTTTTAATGACTATAAAGGAGCTCGTATATGATTTATATGCTCTATGTGCAATGTACTCTGGCCTTTTTTAAGTAGTACTGGTCACTATTGCGTGGGTAAACGTGCGAAAGCTGTCGGATCGTATTTGCGTTAATGACCTGTACAAACAACAAAAACTAAAATCAATATTAGACTTATTCTGCTAAAGTTTGCTGTATACAGTCTCGCGCTACAAAAGATAAAGTATCATCAGTTTATTAAATTATAAATGAAAAATATTTTGGTTGAAAATAATTTTTTTTTATAGAATATCACTACATTTTTTAAAATTTCAATGTTCCCAAATTTCATAAAGTTTTTATCTTTCATTTTTCCCAAGTATGATAATATTGGATTCACGTTGACCGGGAAATTTGGAAAAGCAACGCGTCAGTACCGACAGTGGTAAATACTATTTTCTATCGCATCGAGTGCCGGATGAAGTATTTTATTGATTATTTTAGAGACATCGAATTTACATTAATTTTAAAAATACTATCAAAACATTAACCATTTTCTTCTTACAATTTGTCTTACAAATTATACACAAGTCAATAATTAACATGTCACAAATATTTTTATCGACTATGATTCTTTTCAATTACAATTTAAATATTTTTGTACAAACAACGTTTAAATCTATTTTTTGATGGTTAAATTAACAATAAATATTAAATTTCTTGATTAACAAAATACATCCAATTTCTATCGTTTGCATTGTTGAGCTTTCCAATTCATTCATTCATAAGGTCCTTGTTAATAATCTCGTTCGATGTATACTTTTGCCTTTTCTCGAAGACACAGAAGATTGAGTTCATGATACCTCGAATATGAAAATGTGTAGATCCTTATTAATGAATATTACAAATACAGGACAATAAACAACAGTGTAAACTTCAATTCTATCAACTTAATTCGATGATTAAGAGAACCTCGAAGATACAAACAATGGTGCTCTGTTTTCTTCAAAGAGCAAAGAAAACTTTTATCCGTTACAAAATTAATCATAATGTTTTTAAAATGCATGATAGATTTTTTGAATTTTCTTATACCGACTGTGGTAAACTCCTTTTACTCATCTTTTGCCGGGCAGAGAGATATGCTGTTGGTTATTTTTCTAACTCTTCTAAGCTCTTTTAGATGGCAGTAAATGTGGCAGGAACCAACCGTTATCGGACCTAAAATTTGAAATCTCATTATCATGACAATTTCGAATAATTAAATATTTATTTGCAAATCGTACAAAACCACGTCACCGAAATACAACGTCATAAATCTACCGATAATTCCTTTCAATAAAGCCAGCGTCAAAGAACAGACCAACAAGAATAACAAAATATCAATAGGGAGAGAAAAAGAGATAGAGAGAGAAAGAAATTTACATTTATCACGACAAAACAAGTGTCAAGCCCGAACGGACGAAATAATCCAGAACGTACGAAAATTCCGTTGGCCACGCCAAGCCGATGATAAAGTTTCGATGAAATTTCAAATTTCGCTTCCCTCTCCCCCTTTTCCTCGAGTTTTATAAACTCGTCTAAAATATAAGTATATACAGCAACTAGTCGTGGAGGATCGATACTAAGCATCTGACACACTGGGCGTGCAAGGAAAATATATAAATAAAGCATCCCAAGGAGCTGGAAGGGACGAGCAAAGGAGGTAGGAAAAGAAGGAGAGGCTGCGGGCGCGACGCTACGCGCGAAAAATGACTCTTCCCTTTTCCGCTGACACGTAATTCAACGTGTAGCCCCGGCCGAAGAAAGACGGCCCACATCCGTTCTTTTTTTTTGCGTTTGTGTGTATACGTACCTGCCCCCGCGTGTCTGTGTGTACGCATAAAAATAAATTAGTGTGGGTATGGAGAGAGAGAGAGAGAGAGAGAGAGAAAAAATTGCCAATATAAGGGAAGAGCAGACGCCGGAGAGAGGCAGAGTCACGTATATACAACATAGTTGCGTTTTGAGAGATCTGGCTTATAAATTATTCCGGGGGCCGGAGAGCCCGCTGATGTTCGTGCATGTATACATGTATACAGCGTAGCGCGTGAGGCACACGGTAACGGGACGTTAACATGTGCGTCTCACCTTCTCTTTCTCTCTCTCTGCATCGAGGATCAATCTGGTTTTTCACCTCGGCCCTTTTTCTTTTTGCCGCGCGCACGCGGAAAACATTGTTATTTATATTCGCCTCGGGAGAACGCGCGCGCGTTTTGTGTGTATGCTTGCGGAGGAAGGAAAAAGACGCGCGAAATACCGAGTATGGCAAATATTAGCTTCCCCCCCTCCCCTCAATACGCGTACGCACGAAACTTTTATATTGATTACGTAATTATATTGCTTGTTTATTTATCCAATTTTCTTGTTCTCGCTTTTTCGTGTTTAGAATGTAAGAATGCGCATGTAACACGGACTTTTTTCACTGAAGATTATTTCGGTTTGATTTCAACTATGTACAATCGTTAATATAATTCCGAAGTTTTATCGTAGGCGCGATTATATATTGATTCGCATTAATTTGCATGATCGATAGGTGGCGCGAGAATAAATGCAGTTTTATGAATCTAAAACGATAACGGCACGAACAGACGAGCGATTGAAAATTTAAAATCACAAAAATGTCCAGATACTACCAGATAAATCAATTAGTCGGAAATAAATAAACGTTGAAACTTGCATGTCTGTATGTACATGCTAGTCTCGTCGATAGTGTATATATCGTTACTGTCAAATCCAAACGTAAAAATCCCGTTTGATCTTGGTCGTTTGCGGCTGTCGTTTACGGCTCGGCTACAAAACTACGGCTAAAGATGAAGCTGTAAATCAATGGGAAAAAGGCCCCCAGCTATCCGAGTAAGTTACCTCGAATAATAAAGCTAATAAAATGCTTCTTCTGCAGCTTCCTCTAAAGTTTAGTCTATGGATCTGATTTTGCTGCAAGCTCGAAGTAAACAACTATATTTTTATTCTCCGTGATAAAATGTTCCGAATTAAATCTAAAATGCGACTATCCATGCCGTTAATCGTATGAGCATGTCCGTGCAATTAGAGTAATGAAAGGCATTTGAGTCACCTTACAGGGCACAAAGGGAGGCACAACGGTGAATCATGAAAATGCGCCTCTAATTTTCCGACTATTACGGTTTAATAAAAAGTAAGTAGATTAACGTCAAGCGCCAATTAGTAGATATCGTGCAGCCCTGGCATTTCCACGTGTATCTCCGCGCGTGTGTGTGTGCCTGTGCATAATTCACGGACTGACACAATCCCGCACTCGACGCAAATAACAAAAGTTCATTTCATATACGAAGAGCCAAACTAAAAAAGGAAAAAAAACATAAAAAAAGTCATCAGTTCTTGTATGATTTAGCAAACGTCAGAATATCACTGATGGCCGTAGGACAAACAAACCTACGAGCTACATAAGCATCCGCATCGCGTATCTATATAGCGTCTGTGCAAATTCGTATTTTTACAGCTTCTCCAGAGAGTGTGTACAGCGTAACCCAGCGATAAAATAACAAAATAACGCAGGGACGGTAGAAGGAGAAGGGGGGGGGGGGGGTATTAACATCCGGCCGCTAATTAACGAAGTCCCTGCCCCTCCTCCATATCTCGATTTCGCCAGCTTTATTTTCTCAGCGAGCCAATCTCGCTCTCTCTCTCTCGGTCGGCGCTTTTATCCGTATACCCAGCTATATAGCGCCAACCGTCCTTGGCTGCTCCGTTCTCTTCGAGTTAACTTACTAAGCTCGGGCCGGACTGTACTACTTTGCGAAAGAGGAGGCGACGCGCGCTCGTGTAACGTATTCGCCTCTGTCTACGGTAAACCGACGGCCGAGATCATCGTCGCCGACGTATAGCCCCTTCTCCTCCTTCTGTCCTTATTATCTCTAAACCACAATGCCCAATAGTCCAAACTTCAACCTCTCGAGTATTATCAAAGTTACTTTTGCCTAATCAGGGATGTTAACTTGTAACTCTCCCTGGATTGCCGAAGATTTGATTTGTACCGATGCTTGTTTGATCGAGCGCCTAAGCGACAATGCGCGACTAAACGGTTGTGTCTACAACGATAAACTTTTTTTTTTATTGGTTTGCATGTATTAAATATTCAATGAAGAGGTGTCAAAAGCTGCCGCGCTACGTACAAAAAAAGATCTTACATCTGCTGACTTTGCGATGAAACAATATTTTTCTTTTCCTATCTTGTCTGGGTAGATGAACGTAACTTTGTATGTTCGACGACGAAAAAATTCAATTTATTCAAGTTTATTCGCCAATGACATGATATCTATTGCTTATTAGACCAGAAATAGAATGTATTCTTTCAGAGTACCCTTGTATTCACCGAAATCAGGTACGCGAGTAATTTTCTCTGGTTTCGTCACAATTTGACTGGCGATAATTTCGTAGCTCGCGCGATAACGCGTCGATTTCCATTAGTCAAAATGAATTAGTCGACTTTCAGGCTGAACGAATGATCACTTTTAAAATGCCTTTATCTGGCAATATTGAAAAAGCGATTACGGTAAGTTCGCACACCTGGTAGAAATCATGCCATTTTTGAAACGCTTTTTCGCCCATTTACTGGTTAGTTCTTGAGATTTTTCTAAAAATCCCAATAAATGGCTAGCAAATGTGAGATAAAGCGTTTCAAAAATGGACAAAATGACGTGATTTCTACCAGGGTCCGATTTTTGTTTTAATCAGTACTCAATGAGCTTTTTATCAGTGCGCGGCCGCTTTTCTATTCAATGCTAATACACAAACAAAAATATATATCTTTTGGTACGCGCATGTACGTATTTACTAATATTACCTATACGTACGTCACAATTACGTCATACCGCTGCGATAATGAATTTCTATGCTATACGTAATTTTCAATGGAAAATCGGAGGAAATTAATTTGAAAAAAATAATTTTTAGAAAGTTGTACGTAAACCAAACTTAATTCTCCAGCCAATTTTATACGTCATGTATCTCCCTTATATCATAAATAATCTTTCTGCAGCCACTATTTTTTTTCTATATAGTAATAATTCACTTTGAGCCGGACGCACGAGTGCCAGGTCGGAAATCAAAGCCATTTTCCACGATTCAAACGTCGAGCTTCAAGGCGCGTAATCCGAATGAAAAGCAAGAGGCAAAAAAAAATGGGAGGAAAAATTAAATAACATCTCAAATCCATTATCCCGCAGCGTTAGTTAGGACTGCCCTTCCCCCCAACAGTAACGTAATACCTTTGATAATTTTCGAAATCCATTTCGCTGTAATTCACGACGGCAAGATAGGCGAATAATTTAAATTACCGTGAAACGCTGGCAGATGAACAAAAGACGCGTTGCCCTTAAGTAAAACGAATTCAGTTCATCCCGGCGTTAGAGAGGGATATCTGGGTAGATAAAGAAAAAAAATAAGGGATAGAAGAATGAAAGAGAGAGAGAAAAGGCGAGCGGCTGTTGCGTTTGAGACGAGGGGGAAGGAGAGAAGGGAAGCGAGGACGAAGCCAGGAGGCGTAGGGGGTGGTACCCACGCGCGGCTCTTGCGTGCGATACGCCAGTAGCGTCGCGGCGCTCAAGCAACGCGGTTGTCAGCGGGGACCAGTCGAGCTCCCTCCCTCCCGCTCTCTCGCTCTATCTATCTCATCTAGTCTGGTGCTATAGTCACCTCGTACAATCGTCGTTGAAACAAGTGTCTCCCCTAACAAAAAGAATTAAAAAAAAAAGAAAATAAATCGCTCATTATTGTCATCCCCCCCCCCCTCCCCAGCAGTGTTCTCCGCGGATCTTCGTACCCTCTTCGCTTGTCGGATTAAAATAGCGCGCGGATAGCTCGCGCGTGTGAGCGCCAAAGTTGTAATAGAAACTAAACAACGCTGTGCCACCGCAAGCCGCAGCAGCCGCCAAGAAGACGTAATTGTTTCCGGCGCTGGCCCCATCGAGTGCGTAAGCAGCCACCATAGGCTACAAGAGAGTAAGTACAGACTCGCGCACACACGCTCGTGGAGGGAGGTGTGGGGGGGCCTAGAATGAATTTGAGGAATCGCGGGCGTAAACAATATACCGCGGCCGTACCGAGCGGCCTTTTACTACTGCCAGCAGGCCCGTTAGCGATTTATTTTTACGAGTAGTAACAGCCCTCCCACCATCAGCTCCCCCTGCTGGCTTGAGTAAACCTGGTTATAATCGCGCGTCTGGTTTTGCATGTCGATGAGATGGGCAGGCCGGGTGAGTCATCGGTATAGGCCAATGTTAATGTCTTATAGCAATTAAAAATGCGAATTATCGATCGCCAACGTGACTATACGAGGGTCCATTTTTTTGGGAGGCTCGTAATTGCGCGCATGGGTTTGTATGACGGAAGGACACTTTGTTAGAGAGGCGAGTACTTAAATCCGCGCGTTACAAACGTAGACGCTTTGAGGGGTCTAGCGCGAGTATAAAAGCGGGCTTTTATAATTCGCGCGCGACGCGAAATAACATAATTTCACACAAAATTCGCTCGAGCAAGGGGAATAGAAGAAAGGGGTACTCTAATGCGCGCTGGTTCGTTTCGTTAGTGCGCGGCGTTTTTTAAAGCCGCGTTAATTTTTTTAAAGTTGCGCGCAGGCTATTTTTTACCGGGTGAAAATCATTCTGGTTTTCGGACGTTTGCGAGGAATGGACGCAAATTTTGTACTAAATGCTAAGGTTTAATTTTTTTTGCTCCTTTCGGTTTAATGAGCGACGTTTCATTGGCGGCGTGTCATAAAGCGATGAGGCAAAAACGCGCCATAAAAATTTTCCTGTAAAGCTCGCCCTCCCCCCTTCCCCCGAGAAATTGGTCGGGCGTTACTATTTCCACTAAAATCATAACAGACGTCGGAATTTATAATTTTCAAGTTTATTTTTTTGCGTTGGTATTCGAAAGACGCGAAATGGGAAAAATTTCTTTTTTGGAGGTTTTACTGCAGGTATAATTTTTTCGTTCTGTTTTGCTATTTTATTTACTTATCGCGTTGACATTACACTGAGAGAAGTTTTATATTAAAAATTATTATATTTTGTAGTTAAACGAGAATATACTTGGATTGTGCTAATTTGTCTATGTTTATAAGTATCAATTTTTACTATATTCATAAGAAAATTTACTATGTAACATAGTTATCCTTAGTAGTATACCCTTACTTTACTATAAAACATAGTAATTTTTATTACAACACTTTTCTCAGTGTATCTCTTTCTTAACGCAAAATCCCGTGTAATTTCATTTTGTATTTTTAGCGTTGAATTTTCAAATGTTTTTTTTGCGTTATCTAAAAGCAGTGTTGCTTATTAATTCCCCATTCTTATTCATTTCACTTTCAATATATCCACGTCAATTAAAATCGTAAAACAGAAGCCGCAGGAGACATTGTCGAGTCTAAGTAGATGATTAACGATGGTATAACCGCTATCTCGCACACCTTTAAATTACCAAATTGGTTTTTCCGTTCCTAAAATTGATTGTTTCCTGTCTATTAAATTTTTTACGGCTTGCAATGACAGTATACATTTCGAATCTCATGAAATTTTTGCCAAAGTACGTATATAAATCAAAAGATTCATATTTCTATTATTAATTAATCTAATAACACACGTACTGCACATCAGTTTCATTATTTTTTTCTAAATCTTTCATTTGCTCGCAAAAATTTTTGAGGCAAATACGTTGCGTCCAGTATCTGTGATAGTTCAATCACCGGTGTGATGAGCTCATCAGTGGTTAGCTTTGGAACTCCGGGCCGAAACCATGATAGACGCGAAAGCCGTAATTACCAGGTGCTTCGTTATAAACAAAACTTTTGTTTCCTACGATGGCAAAAAAAACTAGAATGATAAAATTGAAAGAAAGAAAAAGTTGCGTGTTTTTGTAAAACGTCAGTTATTTCTGCGATTATTAAGCTTTCAACTGTCCGATATTTCCTCCAACTGAGAGATAAACAATAAATTGTTCTACGTGGGTAGTAATGCGAAAAATGTGAAATTCAGAGTAAATCCACGGTACAGATATACAAAACATAAATAGAAAATATCCCTTTGAAGTTCAATAGAACAGCATAGTATCTTTGAAATTTCTGTATTTTCCTTGCGAATAATCTCAAAGTTTATATAAACGACTTTTCATCTACAATTTTTATACATGACACTTTTGTAACTTTGAATAATTAACAAATCCTTATAAGAATAAGTTTCATCGAATTGGCCAAGTAGTTAATCAGATAAATACACTACAGATAAATACTCAGATAATAATCAGATAAATACACTACAGATAAATAGTCTACAAAGCAAATCTTTTTTTTTTTTTTCCTTAACAATCGAACATTTTCTACCTCGCAAACGCAAACAAATTGTCTAGATGAAAAGCTTGGAAGCATCTTTTATGATACTGCTTATCGCGGCGACTCCAAGGAATTTCAAGCAACAATTAAACTTGAAAACAAAGGGTTTATTAGCATCTTTCCACGAACAACTTACAAACTTCGAATTTTAATAATACGTTACAGTCGCTCGTGTTTAATTATTCGAACGCTTGCCCTCTTCGTTCAGTAGTAACAGACGAACATTTCAACAAAAGTGTCATTTATAAATTTGTCTCTTTCTCTCGCATCGAATATTCACAATAAAACAACTAAATTGAAATGGACTATCATCGTGTATTTGTACGTCAAATATTTTTCCAAGAAGGAACACCTATCGATTGCACTCCTATCGATGTCCAAAAAATCATTAATTTGTCGACCAAGTACTACTCGACATACCAACTTACAAAAATCGTCCGAATCGCGCAAAAATCGTCCGCTAAGCCTTTCCCCCCAATTTCTTAAAAAAAAGTGTAAAGATCAAATGGTATACGGCTCGGAGAGAGGAAACGTCAATCTACAATCCGCGTTAGCCGAGAAGAAGGGAGTGAACAAAAAAAATAATCTCGTGTAGCCATCACCAGAGACAGAGCGACTGTCACGCGCTGGCCATACGCGATAAACCCGCTCAGTTGTCGCAAAATGCCAGCCATGAGGAAGGGGGGGGGGCACTCGTTCTCGTAAATATTTGCGCTTATTTTTCATCTGCTCTCTTGCGCGTTCCATTTCAGCGACTCTCGATTTTTACAAAACTCCGCCGATCCGCACGGAGTGACCGAAAAAAAGGGGTTCCTGGAAATAACGGAAAAATAGAGAAAAAAACAGCAACGGCATTCAGGCACGTACACGCATAGAATAGACAAAAGAGAAAAAGAAAACAAATTTTGCAGGGGCACGCTCGTGGTGCGTTGCAACCAACTTTTCTCGCCTTTTCAGGCAACGCCTGGCGTGTGTGTACGGCATTCTCTCTCTCTCTCTCTCTCTCTCTCTCTCTCTCTCTCTCTCTTGGACGGCAGAGATACGGACAGTATAGAGAGCCCAGCTGCGCGAGAGGGAGAGAGCCCGCGGCTTGTCTATTATTCCAGACGCGGCGGTTAACCCCCTTTTTCATTCGCGCAAAAATCGCCAGGATTTTCCGGGGGGCCAGAGCCGAATTAGAGCTATGAACACCCAGAGAGAGAGAGAAAGCCTTTTCCACTCGCGCGCCCACACACGTACGCGCGAGCGTACGCAAACATGGAGAAGAGGGCCAAATTGATTAGTAGTCTTATACCTCTTTTCATTATTCGGAGTGGCACGGAAGCCATTTATAGCAAACCTTACCGAGCCCTAAATGGTCCTTGAGATTTTTCGGGTTAAGGATATAAACGCGTGGAAAACGAGGAAAGAAAAAGCGCTTGGAAACAAAGTGAGGACCAAAATAAAAAAGATTAAAATATATTCCAAAAAGATATTCCAAGTATTCCGCAATTTAGCGGGATAATCGAGGATAAAGGGGCAGAGGGAGGGAGGGAGGGAAACCGCTTGTTTTACGCTTGCCGCCTTCGTCTATTCAGCCTGATGGCTCAAGATCCTCTTTCTAGTCTCCCTCTCTCCCTATCGTTCGGCCTGGCTTACTTTAATCCCTCTAGGCAGTTATCTACTTCCCGAGGAGAGAGAGAGAGAGAGGAGGGGAGAATATTACACGCCTACATGATCGAGAATGCTCGCGTTATTAAATAAACCTGGAGCCTGCAAGAGGGTCAAGCTTAGAGGAATCTGAATATCGGCGTTAGGTTATTCAGTGCAGGGATTAGAGATTATTTTTTTTTCAAATTTATTTCTCTTTTTTATTGTCAAGAGAGCAAATCGTGATCGTAGATTCGAATGAAATTTCGGTGTAGCGTTAATTGGATATTTACAAGAGGCTTATATTGCAGTCGGAATAGTTGGATGTGATAATGGTGTGTTGTAACGAAGTAATCCGGTGATAATGGACGCTGCGGTGCAATCCAAAACCAATAGAATTTCAATTCGTTGGTAATCGTGAATTTAGCTGCGGCTTCGCCCAAAGGATTGCGTCCCGCCTGTTACAGGTAGTTCAGATAGCCTGTGTACAGCGAAGCTTTTGGTGACCAAGAGAAAAATCAAGTCTGATGACGTTACACAATTTTATCATCGAGAGCGCTTGATTATTCCCCTTTTGTCCGTTTTGAGATAAAAATATAAATTAGCCATGTGTGTATGTTATACGTGACGAAGGTAATGCTTATCGGGACACTTGAATTTTCCCGAATTTCCTCCGAATTTGGATCGATAGATGGCTGGATTCCCAAAGATAATTGAACATTGTAATACAACTAATTTGAACGGGATTGAATTATTGAAATTCCGAAATTTAATAATACGCGTTTCTTTGAAGGAGTACACTAGAAAAAGGAGAGAGCAAAAAAATCGAGAGCTTTTTAGCTTTGTTAGCGAAATACACGCTGTAATTAATTTTACGTTACGCGTCTTTATCAACGGTGGTAGTTGTCGTTGATAGAAAATTTAATTTTCATACGGGGCGTTCGTTTTTAATAGACATTTTTGCTCTGTTTTTTTTTATAAATATTCACGGCTGCACTTTTTAAATTAAATTATTAGATAGAAAATGAATAAAATTAAGTGATATTGTTGTAGCAAAATTTGAAGCTTACAACACACCGTTTAATTTGAGATAGTGCTCGAACAATTTTATCACTATCACGTTGAATGTGTAACACGAAGAAAATTGAACAATACATTTAGTAAATGTGAAAAGGTTCTTTGGAAGACATTTGTTTATAATGAGGGTCAAAAAGGCTTGAAAAAAATTTTAATGTAAAATATTTTAAATTAATTGTTTGCAAAAGCTTACGTAAATTAGTTTGAAACCTTGATTACAATAATCAGAAAACTAAAATTAAAGCGTGCTATTTTTTGTAAAAACTTTTAAAATCTTTCCATTCTGTTGTATTTAAAGGACAAACAAATAAGTTTATTTTTTAATAGAAAATTCAAATAGAATAAAATTTACTTTAAAAAATGCGCATCTTTCATTTTTATTTAAAGGCGTTCATTTAACAGACTCAACAATTAATTTAAATCCGTATAATAACATTAACGAATAAAAACCATCAACACAATCCATAAAGTGAAAAAAAGGGAGAGAGAGGGCTGTTCTTTTAATAAAGCGAAGACGAACAATGCCGTATTCTACCTAAACTCGACAAACTTCCCGTAAACTTGGCTTAACAATGTTCGCTCCTTTTTTTTCGTTCCTAAAGTACATTAAAAAGTATATATTCCTCGCACCCCACCTAACCCTAATCCTTTACCCCTGCGCTCATAAAAAGCCATACGCAGCAATCTTAACCCAATATTGTCTCGGGAAAAGAGAGACAAACTCGAAACAAGCTTTCTCCATATTACCCGAATTTCTTTTCTTTCCCGCACCTGCGCGCGCGCGAAGAAGAGAGTTCGCGAAGCCATAACCGTTGTCGCCGCGTGCGATCGTCTCGGGAAATATTTCGTTAAATCGAAAAATCTCTCTCGACGAGAAATTTTCAAACACAAATCCACAGAGCAATAGTCGGGATAGCTGACGTCGGCGTTTCTCGCTTATGGAAACGAACACGCTGCGAGAGAGCCTGTCTCTCTCGCTCCCCGCTGGCACGTTCCGCATTATGCGGCGTTAAATTTCCCTTGTAGTCTCGGCTAGGGGGGGGGGCGCAGCTCGAAAATTGGGTAATTTCCCTGCGGATTTTCTTTCAGACTCGCACCGACGACGACTCGCGCGTTACAACCTTTCTCCCCCTCCCCCTTTTCGTTTAATGCTATGCGATTGTCTTATATTGTCCCCGCGTCGCGCCTTTGTCCCCGAGCCCGCTAACCTCTCGCTTTTTCTACCGCTGAGCGTCCTTTTATTCCGCTCCGGCGGCCCTCGACGCCGGAGCGTGCACTGGGCGGAAATTTGATACGGCCAAGGGAAGCAGAGACGTGACCGGCCGAGCGTCTTGGCGCGGACTAAAAGGCTGCGGAGAGACGACCGAGGAATGGTCTAATGACGTTTTACGAATGTTAAGCGGCGAATTATGGAGAGACTTGCAGTTTCGACTTTGAGACTTGCTTTGCCTTTAAAAAGTCTAGGATTATGGCACTTATTTAACTCTGTCTGCCTTTTCATCTTGTTTATTGCGTGTTTTCTTTTTTTGCTGGTTACTTTCGCGCACATTTTGCTCGGCTGGCTTTGCCTGGTTTATTCATAATTATAGCTGCGAATATTGACAAGAGGAGCATTGAAATATACTGTGTTTAATGATTATCCACAAAGTTTTTTTTAATTAATTAGTATTTCCAATAAAAATGTTCACAGTTCATTTCAAGTTTATTCCGAAACATTTAATTACTTTAGAAAACTTTTACACTTGGCCCTGATAATTGCGAGGATTGAAATAGTTTTATCCGTGTAAAAAACTTTTACAAGATGTGTAAAAAAAGAAATTCTCGATTTTTCAGTTGGATCAGAGCGCACCTATAGTGTATTAAAAAAAAAATAGTGAGATAAAAGCACGTAACTTTGTATTAAATTTTCTCGATGAAATATTTTTTACGTATTTTAATACCCTTTACAGAATAAAGTTTCGATTTTATTTTTTATCTTCGTCGAAAAATCGTGTATCGCAAGCTTTGAAGCAAATTGAAAATTTCGAATATATATTCTTTTTTTTTTAACAGCGAACGCGTTCGAAATTCTTGAATAGCAGTCGAATTTTTATTATCAGGCAAATTAGTATCACGTGTCTAAATATTACCGCACTCGTATATGATCTTGTTTTCTATTTACGATTGCATGACAGTCGCGTCTAGTCGTATAAAACCGGGTATACGGGCCGTAAAAGCAAGCTGTTGTAGGCTCCTACGATGTAGGCTGTTGTTTTAAAAATTAAGATCTGCATTATTATTTCAGCGCACTAACGTTAACCGATATCTTATATGAAACGTTTCTAATAAAAATTAATTTGATAATTGACGTAACAAAAATAGAAAATTTTGTTAGTTCCTAAATTTTTTATAATATTCAGTAACAGAGAAATTCAAGTAAAATTCACTATAGATATCATAAATAAGACGCTGCTGCTCGCACGCGAATATTATGTAACACATAGACTTTTTTAAAAAAAGGGAGTGGATAAAAAAATTTTATTGTTGGATTATTCATCATTTATCACAAGTAAACCTTGACTAATATTGATATTTACGCCGTGCGAGCTTACTAAAACTGTATATTTATCGAGTCCATGATTTATTATATTGATAAAGTGCAACGTTTTACTCGGTGCTATTGATTTATCATGACCGGCCCAAGATTAATGGTGTTCCTTCCATAAATCTGTACTTAAGTAGTGATAAAAGTTATTTAAATTTCCAACGTTAAATGTATACATGAGCTTTTGTTACGACCAGCGCTAAAAGCAAAAGTTGAATTTTCGTAACAATGTTATTCTTTAAAACTTCGAGGCGTTTATTTTATCAAGATAGACGACGAGCCCTTTTGTTCTTACAAAATTATTCTACATTATTAACGAAAACATTGCTCCAAATATTTATGGCCAACTTTAAGATTATTTCAAGAATGGCCAAGAATCGGCGCGAGCGCGATTTCCATTGTAAATTTATGTGAGAAAACATGCCTGTGGCAGGCACATGAAAATTTGTAATTCAAAACCAGTGACCCCTCTTCTAATAAGTAAACAAAGGGAGAGAGAGAGAGAAATGAATAAAATTGAGAGATCGAATAACGCAGATTAAAAAAGAAAGTAATAGCTGAATTCCAAGATATTTATAACGTCGTGTAAGCTGTTAAGTCGAATAAAAATTAATAATAAATAAAAAATTAATAATAATTGATATTCGTTAATTAAATGAACGTATAAGTATATCGAAGGGATATGGGAAATATGCAACAGGTAACTTGTTTATGCATACATGTGTACAAGCTCGGAGCTCTCGAGTAAGAGATGCATAAACTTATGATTACAACTGCTCTTTCCCACAAGCAACTATTATGCATGCGCATACTTTGTAAAAGAGCATCCGCCGTCGCTCGCTCGGCGAAGACGATGTCTCGGGGAAAAGCGGCCGAGAGCAAAATTGTCGATTTTAATGAATTAAGAATAAACAGCCACTTCCCTACGCAAGGTTATAAAAACAAGATTAAGATCTTCGTGAGATAAGCCTGGGGAGGAGAGAGAAAAAATAACGATTTCTTTTTATATTTGCACTAAAATATTATGTGCTTTCTTTTCCTTGCGTGTATTTTTTTTATCTCGAGTTCATCTTATGCTAGAATTAAAATCGAATTTAATTGAATGATTGTATAGCTAAATTTTCGTGGATGCAAATAAATTGACTATTGAATAATAATATAGTTTTTTCTTTACAGCAGGGAAAATAAAGCTTAATGAAACAAAAAAGTTGTCGACATAAAGCT
>JAPYYQ010002588.1:0-17517 GCA_030522585.1 Anagyrus pseudococci
TTTATTAAATTCCGAGTAAGTATCAACTTTCCTACAAAATATAGTAATTTTTGCTAGAATTAAAATAATTTTTACTGAGCGATTTTTCTCAGTGTAAGAGACACGGTCAAACGGCAGACGACGTTCAATCCATCACGTTGCGCGCTCGAGCAAAAGTTTCTAGCACTATACTTTTAAGACGAAGCGATATTATCGATCGCCAGACGAAATTCCACGAGGCTACCATATGGATTTTCGTTGATACACATGAGCGTGCACGAGGAAGCAGCGGGTACATTCCCACAGCGCATTAGTCCGCAGCGTTGCAGCTCAGGAAAACAATCGCGTGAAATCGCAATGACAAATAGAAGCGAGCTCCACGCCGGGGATGCGCTGCTTCTATATATTTCATACACACCCGACACCCTCCCAGCAGCAGCACGCGCGCGAGTTTTCGCGGTCGCGCTTTATGATATACTCGGCACGAAGAAAAGGGACAGCGAGATCTACGACGGAAAAAGGGGGGGGGGAAGTAGGGAAAGGGCACCGTGCGGGGGAGAATTATGGGCCGGGGGGGATAGGAGTGAGCATAAGAGCCTCGTGCGGGCACGTGCTGCTGTCAGCGGCACATTACATTATATAGGAATGGCCAGATAGCGCCGAATATAGGTGCGCGGACAAAGACCGGCCTGCGACGGTTAATAAATATGATAATGGTTCGGATAGAGAAAGAGAGAGAAACGTGAGGGAGGAGAGAAAGCAACGCTCGGACGGGAGATCTGGAGCGAAATTGAAAATCACCCGAGAGTCCGAAGTTCCTATACGTATGCGAGTTTGCTTGTGTGTGCGTGTGTTTTGGAGATGCGTGGGTGTGCGGATCGAGGGAGGAGTGAGCGAGTTGGCAAACGAGAGGGTATAAGGTTTGGAAAGTGGACGATAAACACATTTAGTTTAATTGCACGCTGAGCGGCGACGGTTCGGTGAAAGAAGGATAAACAATATGCATATACATAGTATAGAGAGGGACAAAGAATTGAGAGAGATAATTTTCACGGTTTTGGAATGGATGAGTTTTCTCGCGCGGGTAATGGATGTATAAATTAACGAAATATCGACACCTACAAATTTACGGTATTCAGAAGTAAAAGTCAGTTATGAGAGTGCTCGGGTGTACGAAGTCGGGGTAAAGTGCCGTGAACGATGCGTATAATAAGTATACGATGCAGTAGCCCTCAGCGAGCGGGCGTCAAAACACGATCAATTTTTCAATTACCCGGCACACATGTCTGCCCCGAAGTGTATACGACTGAATTATAAACAGACGCATGGAGGGATGAGGTACGGGGGAGGAGGAAGACCGAGAGAATCTCAACCGACAACAGCATAACGTTGAATATTGCGAGAGAAAGAGAGAGTGAGCAAAGGTCCCCGTGAAGTCGCAACTGCTAGGGGTCGTTTGGGATGACGCGTGACACCAAGCGGTAGGAGTGAGGGGGGGGGATACAGGGATGCGTCTGGCGATGACAGGCCCACCTTCCGCCGGCGGTCACTCGGTACTTTCGGCTCGACCCTCGTCTCTTCTCGTCTGCTCCCCCCGCTTCTCGTGTCTCTTGTCTTTTTCTCGGTGTTTATAGCAAGAGGCATGTCTCTCCGGGGTGAACGTTGTGCCGAGCGTGAATACCAGCCGCTCCTCCTCTCTGTGTCGCGACGACGACAACGACGACGATTGTGCTGGTCGTGTTTATAGCGATAGGCCCGACGTGCGAATAAAAGCGCGACAGTACAGAGGAGAGCTCGTGTGTGGGCTGTTTGATGAGCCGGGGATTATTTCACCGCGTATGTGTGGCTATTGTCTGCGGTTTATGTATAAATACCGAGGTATGCGTGTCTGCTTGTGATCGCGATAAGGAAATTGGTATGAGGGCGAGTGGCGAGCGAGATATTTCGATTTACCAATTGAACGACGGAAAAATGGACAAATTTTTGATGGATCATAAAGATTCTTCAATCCGGAAAAACGATGATAGTGTATAGGGCTGCAATATTACCTTTCTACCTTGATAGCGCATTCCACTCCCCTTGTTACCCCCGAACAATATGTATATCGACAAATTATTGAATCCTAACGTAGGAAGGGAAGAAGGGGGCCAAGCACGAGGCAGGATAGAAGCGCAGCAACACACGATCGCTGACAGTAATCGCGCGGGCAATTAAAAGGCTCGCGCGGGCGGAGGGCATCTCAAATCAGCGGAATAATCCGGCCTAAGCGGCCCAGGAACGCCGAGCTATATTAACGAGAAGCAGAAGCCCCCTCCCCCCTTTCAGAGAGCTAATATCGTGCATTAAGCTTCCTCGTGGCCGGGGGAGGCGAAACCCGTTAGGATATCGGCTTACCTTAATAAGGTGGCTCTCCCGGGCCCGTGTCTGATCGGGCTGCAAGGGCGTTACCATGGGAAAGCGGAGCCGTCCAGCGGGGCTTAATGAAACATTCCCCGTGCCGCAGCAGCCGCGACGACTACAATTCCTCTTGCGCGCTTATGTACACGCGCCGAAAACCGAGACGCCGATTTCTTTGTCCATCTCTCTCGCCCACCTCCTACCCTATCCGACTTTGGGGCTGTGATCCTTCCAGGATGTTAGTGTGTGTCGAGAAAGCTGGGCAGAAAAATATTCTCCTTTTTCTTTTTTTTTTCATCCTACAAGGGGAGATCCCCGGTTTGTCAGTCTCTCGTTTTGATTGGGTTATCGCGCGTGAATGAGAAGAGATCCCTTTGATGACGCCTGTATACTTGCCGTTTGAAGATTTGATTTCAAGCGGCGATGCCGCTGCTGAGGTATTCGTATATGGGGTGAGGCTAATCGACGGCCTGGTGTGACTTGATGCGATATCCTTTTTTTGCTCTGCACCTCAAATTTGAATTTATTTGAAAACGTGCGATAAATGTGTATATTCTGATGAAAATACAGGGGATCGTGGATAAAGGGTGTATGTATCAGATGGAATAATAAAGAACGATGTTTCACATAATAATAAGTGTCGGTCGTTTTATTAATATCTCTTTCGGTTATTTACAAAACTTTGATAATATCTCTAATTCCTTGTGTACTTAATCCTCCATTAATTATTTGCAAATGCTCTCACCATCACACACGTGCTACTCGCTAATAGAAAATCATCGTATCGGATTCGTTTAAGGTATATTTTTTAAAAATTTTCTCGTCGTTTATTTTTTACTCTCTTCCTTTTTCTCCCGCACTTTTTGTTTTTATTTTATTTATTTACTTTTCTCTTGAATTTCGCCACTTTTTAATAATCGTTACACACCTAATGCAGCTAATTTTTTTAAGAGCTCTCGCGCCCTCGTCTAACGGATTACATTGTTTCTCTCTCACGCGCACCGCAGCAACGCCTGTCTCTCTTACTCAATCCATAATCCGGCTGTTTATTTACGCGCGATATTCCAACTAATTTGCGACTACAACCACTCGTACTTATGTATATATATAATATCTTCATTATTTTAAATCTTCGATTCTAATGTCTTTATGTACATTAGTCGCGCTTGCCTACGCGAACTGTGACTACCGCATCTGGCCGCACACGCGCATAAAAATTCACACGCGCGCGCGCGCACACACACACACGCACTCGATTCGTCGTTTTTTTTCGTACATTCACAACTGCGATTTGATCGATAAATAATGATAAACCCTTTTTTAATTGAACGTTCAATTTGACAAAACAACGCAGTTATTCCTCTCGATCAAATCACTGCAGCCTAACAAAAAAAAAACGCCAAGCAAGCTTTATCAGCGTTGCTTTAAAAACACAGTGTAAAATTGTCGATTCTCACGCCCATACAGTTCCCGTACAGGGTATATGCTTTAGCGCATACAGCTCGAAAGGACCAACGGAAATATCAATATACGAACGCCGTTATTTAATCTATGTATGTATATATATAAATGTATTTTACAGCAGAGACGAATTTATGGTTGGCGCGCAATCCGAGAAAGGACGGCACAAAGCGCGCGACGCTCTCTATACGCTCCTTATTTACAGATCTATATTATATCGGAGAAAAAGACTGGTATACAAGGGTAGAGAGCGACGGAGAGTCCAGACGCCCAGGTCATTCCAGCCGACGGTATACATTTTCCATTTTTCCATTGCGGCCTCTCGCGGCGTGCGACGTCTCGTTGGCGCAATATCGATATATACAGAGAAGCATAAAGAGCGCGATTGCAAGAGAGAAAGAGAGAGAGAGAGAGTCGAGTGGACGCGTTTCACCCAAATTACCCTGCCGATTCGATTCGGCATGCGCATATGACCCTCTCCCCTCGGCAGCCTCTCTACCCTCCTCTATCCCCTGATCATTCTGCGACTACCGGTTTATTTCAATTTTGCGAATACCCAAAGCTCTATATATGGACGGTGCCTCCCCTCTCGTCTGTCTCTTTTTCCCTCTGATCGATCATATATGCCCCCAACCTCCTTTTTATCTCTTTTTTTTTAGTCGCTCTCGATTCGGAAAGCGCCGCTTGTGTTCTGCGACTTTTAAGTACCGCTCGTCACGCGCAGATTATTCGACATAACACGCCAAGGGAGGAATATGAAACTTTTCGTCATTTTATATATATAGCAATTTTTTTTAACTGACCGATAGTTGATTTGTGTGAATGTACGTTTTGTATATGTGCTTTCAGCGCTCGAGCCTTGCAAAGCCTGAGCGTTTTATTTATTTTTTTGTTTTCGAGAGCCGCGCGCGTGTCTTGTCGATCCTGCAGAATCCGTTTTTCATATTTATGGGATTTTTTTTTATTCTATATACTGTGCACCGGAGTTTTGCGTAAAAGAAATATGAAATTTAGAATTTTACTTTTGAATTAGAGTGTTTTGTTTAATTTTCCATGATTTTCGAATTTGTTGAGAATCACTTGGAATTGTAAAATCAATTTGATTTAAAATGCCTTAGTTTTCGGAAAATTCTTGCCTTAGGCTTGTAATTTTTTTAAAAACTTTAAACGCTAAAATATTTCGTGTTTTACAATTTAATGTACTTGAATTGAGATTAAATTTACATACAATTATCTTTGAAATCATGATATTCCATTTACACGCGATGTTTAATTGAATTTACTTTGCTTCAAACACTAGGGTAAATTATTAATTCCTGTGTGGATTTATTCAACAGCTTTCACAAAGAGTGCACACTCGATTAAAATAACAATTTAACGAAAAAACTTCTTTGAAGTTAATAAAGCTTATTCCATCAACTCTTCAATAATAAATTTTCTAATTTTTGAAGCATAATTATTCAAAAAAATTTTTTTAGAAAAAAAAACGATATATTTTAATTTGATTTAAATAAGATTGTTATTTTAGGTATTTAATACTCGGAGATTTAACTAATTATTCAAATTATGCCAAATTTAAATTTAATAACAAGAGCATATTATTTAGTTAGTTGCTCATTCCACGTTACGTCGATGAAAATCTCGTCTATGCTCCAAAAATTTAGAAAAACAAGTAATACCTGTAAAATTTGTTAACAATAAATTGTGCAAGTTGGTCACTGGAATGTTTATAACATTATCGTTTATTGTTTTTACGAAATAATGATAATTATCTACAATACGTCGATTAAATATAAAAAATCATTTTTTGCATATTTGCGGTTTTTTAAAAATAAATTATTAGAACATTTTCTTACGCCAAAGAAAGAATGCGTTCACTATTATGAACTTTGAATTTTTTTTTCGTTCACAAAGATATTAAAATTAGAGCACCACTTCTGAGATAATTGAAATTTTTCATATCACTCAAGATAATTGTCGAAAAAAATTACGTACGTTACTCACTTATCTCAAAAATTGTGCTTCACAAATTCTCACGTCATTGGATCAGAAAACAAGGCGGTGTTGTAAGAAAAAAGCCATTAGAAGTCAGGATGTACTTGTTTCAATTATAAATGCCTAAGAAAAATAGCATTAAAACTCTTACATCGATAATACATTTTCATTTGTCGAAAATTCGTCACAAAAATAACTTTTAAAATTATTTTCAATAAACATTATCTATTAAAAAAAAAATATCTCTACAATGTCTAATATTATTTTAGACACGTGCTTCTCAAGCCACCTACAAATGTATCAAATATTTCTTTTTCGCATGTGTTAATAATTTTTTTGTTGTTAAATTTTCTATCAAGTATTAAATACACATTTTTATGATTAACTATATAGATATTTACACCATCATCCATTTTATACAAGATTTATAAAAAAGAAGAAAAGGGAACAGAATAAAACGACGCAATGACACTGGACAAATTCTTTCTGTTACGACAAATCAACGTTATTTAGTCGAGGGTAAGGGATATATCGTCAGCCTATGTAATTGGTAACGCTAAACTTCGAAGAAAAAAAAAATACGTACACACTCTTACTATCCAGGGCGTGCAGAGAACTTAGGCATTGATTATTAAAAACCTTGCACGTTCCTAATATAAACTTAGTTCCGAGCCTTCTCTCACCGCCAGATGGCGTATCACAGTTTTCGTCCAATCCCGCAATGAAAAAATCGGCCGCGTCGCATACGTCTCTCTCTCTCTCTTTCTCTCTTTCGTTCTCTTATTCTTTCTCTAAATGCTATATTATTAGCCACGGCGGTGAGCTTAATAAAACACTACAACTTTATTCAAAGTTCATAACTCATTGCATTATTTGCGCGCGCACACATTAATAGTCTTACGACGTACGTGGCACTAAAGCCAAGGCGTCCACGTAACGTCGACACTTCACGACGACACTAAAATAATCGTCCAACCAGCCGTTTTTATCCCCGAGTACGAATCTCCCAAAGAAGCCATCACCCCGATTATTATAACCCAAAACGCACTAATAAAAATTATCTCCGTCATCGTCTTCATGCCCCGTGAGATCTCACCGGCTCGTTGAGCGTCTCTGCTGATGCATAGAGGATGCTGCTGCTGAAGCGGGAGGGCGTAGTCCAGGCTGGGAGGGGGCGTGCGAGTCGGCTGGTTCACGGGCTGTCGTCGGGTATGAAGTAGCAAGGGTCCGCGGCGGCTAGAGCCCAGGGCCCGACCGCGGCGGCGCTCGGCGTCGCGGCCGCGGTGGCGTAGGCAGCGGCCGCGGCTGCGGCGGCCGCCCCCGCCGCGGATGGCGCGCACTACCAGGCCCGGCCCTGGAGCGGCAGGTAGGCGCCGCATTGGGGCTGCTGCTGCATCGCCTGCTGGTTCGCCGCCGCCGCGGCGACCCGCGTGTACGAGCAGTGCTGCAGGCTCTGGCTGCCGCCCATCACGTGGCTCATCGAGTGGTGGGGCAGCGAGCCGGCCCCGTGGTGCCCGCCGCCGCCCCCGTGGGGGTTGCCCCCGCCGCCGCCCCCGCCGACCATCAGGGGCGCCGGGCTCGGCAGGGTCGCCTGGTGTCCGCCCCGGCTGCCCTCGTTGCCGCCGCCCCCGCCACCGCCACCTCCGCCGCCGCTGCCGCAGGGCTTGCCGTCCTTCACCAGCACCGGCACTGCCACTCGCCGTGGCGAACTCGCGCTCTGCAACAGAAACGGTTTTTTTCTCATTTAGTCCCTGAAAATTTACTCCGGATGAACATTTTGAAATGTGTGAATTTTTTTCAACCAAAGCCATTTCCAAATCGATGTTTATCCACGTTTTTCTCCATTGGTCAAATGGTTAAACAAACTCCAGGCAGTAATTTTTTTCAAGCGAGAAAATGTGACAAAATCTTCATATTCATATTGTAATTTCGTGAAAAGCGCACAAACCTGCGCGGGCCCGTGGTATATAGATATATAGACGTTCGTTCAAACAGAGAAGAGCAATGTTTGTTCGGATTTAACTTTTTTTTTCTAATGACTCACTTATAATGCCGGAGAATTTAAATATAACTTGACTACGTAATCACGGGGATATCTCGCGCCGTGTCTCGAGCTCCGTGCCTCGTTCGTTCATCTCGGCAGAGCAAACATGGGATAGGCAATAAAACATCGAGCAACGCAAGCGCAACGGCAGTAGGGGCGAGGGAGAGGAATGGTGAGGGGGCACGTGTACACGACTTGGTAATTATGGCTTTATGGTAAACGGCGTACTTGCAAAGTAAAGATCATCGGCTCTTTATTACGAATAAACACGCCGGGGCTACCGTATATAAGCTCCTTGAGCCACGGAGACGGTGTATATTTTAAATAAAATTCTAAACGAGTCGAGCGCGTGTATACGCTCGCGACGCAGTGCCAAGCAGAAGCTGACAGTTCGAAATATCAATTTTGACGATTAATGTTGTTGTAAGAGCGACCGAAGAAAAATACGCGGCTGCTAGGACCGGATCGAGTGGAGTATTTTTTTTTCTTATCCTTTCTTTTTTTTTGTGTGTTTTGTAAATGTCGCATTAGCGAATGAAATCGCGACTGAGCTTTGTGAAAATAGCCGTATTCACGGCTATTTGTGCGCCGCTGTTGATAAAAAGTATAGAAACAACAACGAGTATAGAGATTTCAAAATTGGCTCATTTCGAATATCTCCATAGGCGCGTGTTTTTATCGCGCTCGAGTACATCGGAGGCACACGCGGTTACCTAATATTTACGAAAAACATATTGCGCACGAAAGATTAAAAAGAAATCGTGCATTGCGCTCTGTAGTTCCAACATCGACGTTCAATCACGATCGCGTGTATATTTAAAAACGCCCATCCCCGTGAACTTCCGCGTCGCGAGAAGAGTAGCAAACGCGCAGAATAGGTTATAGCCAAACAGAAGCTGAAAGAGCCGGAGAATGAGTGAAGGAGAGTAGGCGGGGGTGCGTGTTAGTGCACTACCTGCCAGGACGACGCTCGCCGCTGCCGCCGAGGACGACCAGTCAGCTGTATCAACATCAAATACACGACATTCCTCTCTCTCTCTCTCTTACGCCGGAGTAGACCGGGCGCTCCCTTCCCCTTGTACGCTTTTTCGAAAAAAAATCCTTGACGGTTCTCTCTCTCTCTCTCTCTTCCTCTCTCTTTTTCTCTTTCTCTCTCTCTCTCTCTTGCTCAAGAGCGCCTCTCGACTGCCTCAACACACATACGCAGGCACACAGACACAAGCTCACCCACGTGGATCTTAGTTTATACAAGCTGGGAGCCAGTGGTTGCTTTCGAAAATTCCGTGGACCACACGGCGAAAGTGCAGCCGAGCCGCCGATTTTTCTCTCTTTCTTTATTTTTAATTAAATATGTTTGACGTTCGATTCCTACACCGGATTTCGTAGCTCTGACTAATCGCAGCTTGGGAAATTGCTCGCCGCTCGAGAAAGTAGAAACTCGCGCTTGGACTTGACGTTGTATCTACGTGTATAATAACAGTATAACGCCCGCTACACCCGAGTGCTTTTTTCTGACGCAATGCTCATGTATACGTATATTGCCACTTTATATACGCGCGTTTCATTATTATTGTCTCTAGGAGAATCAACCGAATGTTTATCATTTCGAAGACGAAAAACTAAACGAAACGAGTAGTGACGTATATATTATACCGATTCGTGTCGACCTCGTAGACTTTCCCGCCTCCGCCTAGTTTCTATATTCAAAGTAAAAGCAGGAAGGAAGCTTTAAACGCGACGTGATACGTATAGATGCCTTGTGCGCAACGTTGGAGAATGTATATATAGCGCGCATATATTCTCCGGCGCATAGATATAAATCAAATCGCTGCCCCCGTCGAAATTCGCGGCCAAGTGCACTTTATCAGCGCAGAGCTATACATCTCCGCTGATTCGCACTGATTGCGCTGGCCTCCCCTTCCCCAGGGGAGAGAGGGAGAGGTAGTCACGCGTATGGCGCACTCGAGCGAGGCTCGCGCGCGTACGCGGGGGCGTCATAACTCAATACGTATATGTATATAAGCGCGCACGCGCACGCAATTGCAGCGGGCGAGTTATACCATAACTGCCGGACGAGGCTCCGGATATATGCAAGCCTCCAGGCTGTGCTCTGTATAGGCCGCTGCTGCTGCGGATTTCCCCCGTTTATCACGGCCCGAGGCTAATGCGCGAAAATTTCCGCCCGGATATATAACACAAATATTATTTTATTATCCCTCTCTTTCCCCATTTCCTCCCTTTACCGCCTGGCGCATTAAGAATTCGTAGTGATCGTTATGATAATGGGCTGGGTGACGCAAGATGTACCGTGAAAGCAATGCTCGTGTGTAGACTCTTGCAAAATGATATTAGTTTAAAGAAATAACCAAAAACGCGCTAAAATTACATAAGAAAAAGCTCGAGGAGGTTGCCGGCGTGTCGTGCCACGTATGTGCCGGCTGGATTATCAAGAGTCACAAGCGTATAGCAAAAGTGCGCATCGATCGGAGCGCAGTAGCGGTATATACGGCAGTAGTCGAGGAGGGTGTGTATATATAGGTAAGGGCAAAATCCGGGAGGAAAGTCGCTCTCGTATACGTATACGCATTCCCTGGTATATTCCCTATGCCGTCGGGACACGCGCATACCACTCGTTTTCTGCGTGTGCTATACGCGAAGCCACGTGCGAAGCGGCACAGTATTGACCGAGGAAAAGAGGGACAAGAGCAGAAAAAGCGAGTGAGAGAGAGAGAGAGAGAGAGAAAAAGAGAGCTGCTACGTTTTGCGGCTGACTGTACACAAGCCAAGATGGCGCCGGGGTGGCAGAGGGAGAGAGAGAGAAAGAGGTCCTCTCTCGACCGTTTCCGCCGCTACCTCGGTTATATACACGCGCGCGCGCATGTACGTATATACACACCGCTGTCCCATCGTCTCGTCCTCTCTTGCGTATACCCCTCTCCTTCCCACACCTCCCTTCTCGCGGATTTCTGCTCGAGAAAAATTTTTTTTTCTTTTCTTGCTACGACCTCGGCGTGTGCTCTCTCTCTCTCTCTCTCTCTCTCTCTCTCTCTCTCTCTCTCTCTCTCTCTCTCTCTCTGTGTTGCTCCCTGTTCGTGTGGACTCGTGTGCCTGTGTATATGCGAGAGCAGGGTGGGAACGGAGCAAAACGAGAGCGACGGCGCGACGGCGCTCTTGAGGATTTCTACGTGCGGTTTTCTCTCCGACGGACGCTCGCGGTATAACCACGACCTGCTGCCGCTGAGTGGTTCGGTAGCTTGAAAGAAGCGTGTTTGCGATTTTTTTCTCTTCTTTTTTTTTTATTCCATCTCTTTTTGCAGTTTCGCTTATACGCATAGGTATATACATCGTCTTGTGGATGACGCGATTCAATTCGGTATAATTGCGAGCTAATGCGACAGCGAGTAAATGTCGATCGTCGTGTGTATCTCTCGTATTTTTCGGTTTTATATTTCAGCGACATCACGTGGAGGAGAAAAAAAAATAAAGTGGTATCTTCCAAATTTTTCTGTATGCGAACATTTAAATGACATTTCCAAATGCCGTCAGCCTCGACTTTCCTCGCTCTAGGATGCTAATTATCAAGCAGCGATTAAACGACAATCATTTTGCTACTCGTTCTTACGTTTAATTTCATCAACGTTATATTCAACGAAACAAAAAAAAAATAAAAATAGAAATATACATTTTTCACGCGGGTTAAAGCGCAATTCAGATGCCAAGTGGAGAAAAAGAGAGAGAGAGAGAGCAGCGTCTCGTGCGCGAATAAACGCGAAACTTTGCATTGCGAAAAGAAAGAAGAGAAAGAAAAAAAAGTGGGAAAAAAAGAAGAAGAAGGAAAACCAGGCCGCGACATTTTACCTTCATTTTTTTTTCTTTCCTCCGCCCCGTTTCCCTCCCCCCGGAAAATCACGTCGGCGTACACGCCGGGGCGCACGAGTACGCGCTTCCTACTCAAGTGGCCGCGCGAGACTTTCTTCTTTGACGTGAAGCCTCGCGCGACTTGGTCGCCAAGTGGCCGTAAGGGCCGTCTCGAATCGCTTCGTTGAGCCTTAGCCTCGTATAATTGCGCCAGTAAAGTCAAAGGAGAGAGCCTCTCGCGCTCTCCTACACGTGATAACGCTCTCGACGTCTGACGCGCGCGCCCGCCCGCCCCCCGCGCATCGACGTCTTTCCCTCGGTTATTACATTCAACCGTCCCGATTATATATACCTTATATTATTCGGATGAGAAGCCTGCGGGTACGAAGTCGAATTTTAGCGATACGCGCGATATTTACATTTTTCAAACGAACGAAAGCGATTTCTAATCGGAGCGTATATACAGAAGATACACGATGAATCAAATTATGCACAACTATATAATAATATCAACCATCAGATTTGTAAACCCACCGAAAAATCCCTATGAACCTTATCATCCAGGCGCGCCAACAATCAAGATTTTTCTCGGCGCGGCAGTGGTCGTATATACACCTCTATACACAAGGCAGGGACTTCGTTACTCGCGGCGAACGAAGTTAGAAGCAGCGACGTCGACGCGCTACCGCAGCCGCATTAGCCTCGGCTTTTAATCAGCGAACCACAGAGCGGTTGGCGGGCATGACCGGCGGGGGGCGGTGAAGCCGGAGCTGCTGCTCTATACCGAGCACACAAATTTGCGCAACCTCGCGGCGGTAGGCGCGGGTGAGAGTAGTTGGGGTGGCCCGGCAATTACGCTTATCGCACGCCCACGCCCAAACGCTAGATCGGACCGGGGATAGGTCCGAGCGCGCGCTCGCTCCCGGGACGGCCTGAGTGCTTGGCAAACACAGGCGCGTATATACAGCAGCGAGACTCGGCTCCGCTTCCCTGTACCCCACCGCACCCGAGAGGGGGGCCTATCCTCCGTCACCGCATTGACGTGGAATTGAAATACGCGCGGGACCTGCCGAAAGCCGCTCTCTGCAAAATGGACGCGCGCGGCACACTGTACCCTACCCCCCCTTTTCCCTGAACTACTGGTGTACTATGCATGTATGTATGTGAGTACATTCGATTTCGAAGTCGCGTTTGTATTGCAAATAGTTGCGCTGGCGTATATTATACACGTACGAGCGTGTGTACGTCGCGACGTTTCACGCTTGGGCCTATAATTATCGAATTAAAAAAAAATATACGATTGGTAAATTATCGCCGTATACGCGCTCCATCCGCATCGTTTCTCGCTAAACCGAAATTAATTTGCGTGCAGAGGTATAGTAGCTCTCATTGGAAAAACAACTCAATAATCTCCGCTCTCTCTCTCTCTCTCCTTCCGATAAACCGGCATACGCTCTCTCCCTCTCTCTCGTTTCGGCCGCCCTTCTTTCGACTATTTTTCCGGCTTCCCGTTTTATTGCCCGCTTGCCTTCGCGCGTCCCTTGTTTGATCGAGCTACATATAGGAAGTAGGGATGACGAGGGTATAGAGGAAGGGGGGGCGCTGGTCCTAGGCTCTTCAGCATGACCCCCCTCTCTCCTGCACGCACTCAACACACAAACGCGTCTCTAGCGTTGAAAGTAAAGCAAGGGGGGAGGGTAGAGCAAGGCAAACTAACGAGTAAATTATGGGGCGGCTGCTCGCTCGAGCCCAAACTCAGCGAGGTATAGGGGGAGAGAGGAGGGTTCGCAGCTCGAGCTGGACAATATATCCGGATTCGCGGATGAAGGAGAGAGAGAGGCGCATACGCCGGGTATAGATCGGCTCGGGCAGATTGCTTTCAGGTCCATTTAATGCTGCATGAGCGTTGCCAGAATAGCTCTCATTGTAACGCCATTAGAGGCCTCATGGCGATCGGATCGAGCGATCTAACCTAGAGCGTAGGCCCGGCGTGTTCTCGTGGGCTGGACAAAAAAAAAAAGAGAGAGAGGGAGACGGGTGGTGTTTGCGTGCTTCGCACTTACACGAGAGCTTTCCCGAGCGCGCGCTCGCCCTCACGCTTCCAGGCTGGACTGATTCTTATCCGATCCAACCGAGCGCGCATCCTTTGCGCTTATGCTACGCGCTGGTTTTCTTTTGACGCGATGTATCGCTGTACGGTCGAGAGGACACGGCTCGATTTATTTACACCGCGCGCATCATCCTGGTGTCTCTCCAGTCAGCCGCGGGGATCGCTATTATTCGCGCGAGGCTTCGATTTTTTTTTTGTTTGGGCATGCCTGGGGGCGTGCTTACACCGATTTTTGGTGGAAACAGATCGTATCGATGATCAAGTATCGACCGTTTAATCATTTTTTTTTTAAATTTTAGTCGAAAACGTTGAAATAACTACGTACATGTTAGGAACAAACCATTACGTCTCAAGCGTTTTAATCGTATGAGCAAACATTGATACCCAATAGTAGCCTAAGTATGATTTCAAGCCATTATCAGCCCAGCGCACAAAGCCGCGTGGAAAGCGGGAGGAAAAAAAAGCAAGGAAAAGAAACGTGAGCAGCGGAACCGGAATAAATTACGCGATTGCACGCGCACACGAGAGGGGCACAGAGAAAAAAAGACGAGGCGCATTTGGTATTCAAAATTCAACGAGGAACGAGCCCGCGTGGAGACCGCGTGAGCGCGCATATTTCCCCGCGTGTCTCTTCTAATATATTCGCCGACATTCGCGGTATATCGCGACGATCGCACTACGCGCGCTAGTCCCTCTCTCTCTTTCTCTCTCTTTTTTTAGCGGGATTCGCAATTTTTTTGCGCGAACGACTCTGCCGACCTGGCACTTTTTTCTTATTTATCGCCAACGATGAAGGGGATGGCGGGAGTGGAGATTACGAGACATGACACGTCTCGACGCGGCTCTACTGGATTATATACGTCGCCTTTTTTTTGTCTTCTGCGTTTGGTATGTACGTGGATAAATATTTTTCTTGGCTCTTGTGGAAAATCGTGAGAGTTGAATTTGAATTTTTGCTCGGTCGAAGGGCTCTTCGATGTATCGATGTGGTTTTGAAAAAGTTTGCGTGTAATTACCTGATTCTGTGCGTTCTTTTCCGCCATTTCTTTCTCCTTGGCTTGTCGTTTGCATTTGTATCGATGATTTTGAAACCAGATTTTCACCTGTAATCACAAAATTAACGTTTCGTTAATGAAATTTTACTCAACATTAAATTTTCATTACAATACGTTATACTTTTATTATTTTTAAAGTCTATTTAAAACAAAATATATAAGCATATGCGTATGTACATATGATACATTTGAAAAAATGTTGTTCTCTTTATAGACTCGTCATCGATGTTTACTTAGGATAATGGAAAAGCACGAAGATATCAGACGAATCTTGGACGTCAAAAAAAAAATTGATATGCTCAATTCGTAACTGTTCTAGGACGCGCTTAAAAACTAATGCACGATGTCTCCACAAAGTTTCTTCTAATGTTGAAAACAAAACATCGCCTCTCGCAGCATTTCCATGCGTACATGAAGTTCAAAATATTACGCCATACATCCATAGAATATCGACGTGACAATCAAGGTAATATCCAAATCATATTAAAAATAATCCGTTAACCAGGAGTCGCATATCGTCGCGGCCATCGTACACCAGCCGTTCACCCTGCTCCCATACACGCGCGATCGAAAGTCCATCAATGGGAGGGAATTTAAAAAAACAAAATCTTCGGGCTCTCGTACAGTCTCGACGCACATCCACCGATCGATCCTGTAACCGCAGGATCCGAGTTATGAGAGAAAACAGAGGTGAACCACACGTATACGTATATAGTCGTAGCGCGCAGTTCTTTTTCCCTGTCAAGAGCGAGAGAGAGAGGGGGGAAGAAGAAAGGCGGGGGTCGCAAAGCTCTTTTTTCCCAACTCACACGCGCGGTCGTACGTAAAAAAAAAGAAGAAGAGAGAAGTGGCGCGTCTGGGGGCCCGTGTAAAACCGCTTTCACGGCAATTGAACAACGCGATTAGAGCTGGGCTGTGTGCGTGCGCGTGCGCTGGTGCCGATCGCCGGGGGCATCTGCTTATGACAGGCCGGGCTAATCCTCGCTACGCGGATTACTTCCACTTCACACTTCTATAGCCGTACAATAGAGAGATAGAATAAGAATCTCGCAAAGCTTGCGGCTGTTTGACAATGGGAGTTTAGAGGCGCGCGCGTGCGTGCATGAGCGTCTCTCTCTCTCTCTCTCTCTCTCTTGCGCGCGAAAAGTCGGGACCTCGATGTGGATGGTAGCCACCGTGAGTTTTTTGGGGGATTTGGATGTACGGGAGGAGGATGGGCGCGATACGCGCGACTTTGGCTCTGCATTCGAAATCAAGTGGCTTGAAAGATTACGATTGGTGTATAGGCGAGAGAGAGAGAGCGCGCTAGAGGATATCTGTCGCCTGGGTCTTTACCCGGATTTCGAGCTTGATGATTTTCTGAAAGCCGATGAAGGATTAAAAACGCGACAAGAGAGTGGGGGGAGGGGGGGATATCGGGGTTAAGCGGCGGTTGAACCGTAGATTGAGCGTTTTGTTTATCAGAGAAACTCTAATTACGCGGCAATTATCGTAAATACCATCTCTTGACTTTACCGTGTACTATTGATTCAAAGAAATAAATTAAAAAAAATTGCTAAGGTCAGGCAGCGAAGCAGCGATACGCGCAGGTGTGTAGTAAAGCGGAGCACGAGCTATGTATATAGGAAAAACAACGTGGTGCCCTGCGCCGAGGATTCCCGTGAGCATCGCTCTTATCGGTCGAGAGATCGAGTCTCCCACCTCCCTCCTCTTTGGCTTCGAAAAGAGCTCGTGACCTCGAGAGTAGTCTGGATGCTCTTCGGACGAAAAATAAGAGCTGTTGAGAGAAGGACACACGCAAGAGAGAGGGAGAGTTTGCAGTTGGCGCGATGAAAGCCCTTGGCATATTACCTACCGCTGGGCTACTGCTCTCTGATGCTCGCGCGACAGACTGACGGACGTGCGAGAGAAGCCGGTATATACGCGTGACTCTGCTCTCTCTCTCTCTCTCTCTCTCACTCACTCTCTCTGGTGCGTCTCTCTCGTTCTTCGAGTGCGCTTTTGAGGCTTATTTATTGGCCGGAGCGGGTTTAAACGTGGTTAACTAGACTTTAGTTTCATTTGCGTCGGCTTTTATCTCTAAGGGCATGTTTTTTTTTCTTTTTCTTTTTTTGAATTTTCAAATCTAGTGTTTCTTATTTTTTTGGGCAACGGGACTGTGAATGTATTCAGCTCGATGTAAGCAAGAGTCAATAGTGATACTGAAAATTGTAAGTTGATATTCGCACTTGAAGGATTCCGATGCGAAGGAAAAAGAAATGAAAAAAAGCCCGAAAAACGATATAAAACGTAAGGGTCTCTTTCTCGCTTGGACACACGGATATAGAAAGCCTATGCGATTTAGAGATAAAAGAGCGTCTTTTCTTCGCACGCATATCAGAAAAGCAATCAAAACTCAAAAGTATATATTCCCACTACGGACACACGACGGGGCGGAGAGCAATAGTGACGCCGTTATAGGCGTTCATGTCCATTCTGCCCAAGCTTTTTGTTCTCCAGAGCTCGCGCGAGGGCACTTGAATAAAAAAACCGCTGCTAACTACCTTAGCAGTATGCTTTCTCAAAAAACAATAACAATTTTTTATATTTGTAGTTTAAACCAACATTTTTAATTTTTA